>JAOXYB010050891.1:0-11712 GCA_028565635.1 Phoronis ovalis | reverse complement strand
TTTCTTAGGTGTGTCACAATATTCAAACAAAATTAACTGCCAGCGTGGATTTAATATCGGAGTTATTAACCCTAAAACTGGAGAGTTGGAACAAACTGGCCATTTTGACACACACGGCAGCTTACAGGCATCAGACAACATGGTTAAATTTTTGCAAGGTAATATATTTCTTTAATAATGATATATTAAAAGTGAAGGCATGTGACATCCATTAGTGTCTGTTTCTTATCACTATTCCCTTCAATAGTACAACGTAGAATAAAGTATTTGTTTATAAGGATGTTCTAAATGAAGAAAAAGCTTCTGTTTTTGTTCACATACTTATTGTATTTGTTTTGGCGTACAAATTATTGAATATCAGCTAGAGTATTGTTTTTCTATTGTATAATAGTTTATAGTCGCCATACTCATGTCTATTCACAGTTATAAAATAATAAACTTCTCTTTATTTTAGGTATTTCGAAAGGTAAAATATTGGCTATCACATTAGCGGATGAAGGGTTTACTAAATTAAATCTAAAAGCTAAACAAGAAATGCAGAAACTTGGGTCTACGGAAATTCTTAATGTTAAGTACAGGTATATTGTATTGTAAATATCTTATTCTACATTTTATTATATTAATGTTTATATAAATATATATATAATTGTTCCATTCTCTTAGAATCATTTAATTAACACGTATATGTTTTAAAATAAATCTCTTTATTCCTTATATATCTTTTCTCGTTAACGTCTGTTTTCAAATATGCTCTAAAGTTAACAGTTGGGTTGAGAGACCACAAATGGCACTTAATACAATACATCGTAATTTATTTGAATTCAAAAAATGAAGTAATTAATTTTAAGTTTAATGACTCTATTGGCTTACTTGATATTTTTTTTATCTACTTGTTTTGTCCAGGGATTTACTAGTATTAACAGCTATTAATGGTGACCCAGCGCAGACGAAAGAGAAAAGATTACAATATACTGGTAAAGTAAACATATCAGCTGTTTTTGCTAGCCATATGTATTTCAGGTCTGTCTAACCAGCGTGTACATCAACCACCACTCCACATTCGCTCGTCTATCTCCCTCCCTTACAACTTTTTCTTATTTCTTATAAAAATTACTGCTACTTGGGCTTTCAATTCCTAATATCGCGGCGTAAATTGCTGGGAACGCAAATGGATTTCTGAACACAGGAACGTCGAAACAGTGTTCGTAATATCAACATACAAACCAAGCTCATCATATCTGATAAGTCAATATTGATATCCATGTGTAGTTAGAAACACGAATGTAATATTTAAACATCCCATATTATATTCAGTTAGGTTAGGTCATGTGCATTAAAATTAAGTGAGTTTTATTTATATTTATGTTGTGATATTTTTTTACTCATCAATATATCAGGATGTGCTTCAATTCAAAATTATGTGATATCCAGTTTTTAGTTAGTATTCGCATTTTTTTCAGGTGCTGGAAAAGGTCCTAGTGAAAGCATCACCGTTGATTTTCCCCTAAGGAGTAACAATGATATTGCTATTCGCATTTATTTGTTTGTCTCCTGGGCTGTGAAAGGTTGGTAGTTCATATTTCCTTACAGTATGATAGCTATATTTTAAAGTAACGAAGCAAAAATACCTCGAATCTTCTAGATCGATGAATATAATTTTTTTATCATATTGTGCATCATACATTCCTTGTAAAGTTCAGAAAGACACAAGTTCAACTACAGCAACAATGTGCTCAAATATACGATGAAGCACGTGCAAAATAAAGAAGGTATATGTATGTGACTGAATATAATTCACGGCGGGGTTATGATGAAGTTCCGTCTGTCTGAGCTTCCTCCGTGCATGGGTGCGGAAATGTGTGATGTATTTTGCATTTGGCATTATATTCAAAGTTTCATAGAGGTAAAATACACGTCAACTAATTTTTAGATCGAACCTAATATATAGTCAACAAGCGGTCATATTCGTTGATGGTTTATTTTGTCCAACTTTAATTAAATTCAGCTAATGTTTTGTTGGCTGTATTCATTTGCAGGTTGGAATTTCGCAGAAATGAAGTTATCTGGAGTTCAAGTACCAACAGAAATGAGTATGTATATATTTTTACAATTACCACACATTTTACTTACAACATGTGCAGTTTTGTTAATACCTATTCCTATACCTGTAACCTACAAGGACTCTGTGTCCCAGTACTTTTGTAGCTTGTTATTTATAAATTATTTGAACTGACAATTAGATCTAAGATACACCATATATATTATACATGCACAACAGCTGATAGCAGTGGTTTAGTGAAAGTCTTGAGCAACTAGTTTGGTGTTCTTTCGTAATAGCTGAACAAATTTCTACCACATTCCCACTGCCACACATTGTTATGGTAGATTTGTAATATACCTGATGAACTGAAATAATCTTTCTTAATTCAATGGTTTCTACTAGATATTCAAGCAATTTATATCCTAGAATGTTAGCAATATCTGTATTAATTGAAGTACCCCGTCTAGAGGTAGCTGAGGATCTGACATCATATGCATGTCATGGGTAGGAGAATTGAAAAACGTTGGTGATAACTTTGTACCAACTTGTTTTCCAGAAGTGTGAACATTGGTTTTGTCAACATTCACCGATGTAAATTTTCAATTATATAATTACTACACCAATGGTCTATGACATTCATAATTTTTTGCAAAGCAATTTCTGATTCATCTAGAAAAAAATATTGTCAGCATATAAAAGATGCTTATTATGTCAACTCCACGTACATATATGTGCATCACAAAGTTCCATATCATGAAAAGGGTTATATCATATCTTATATGGATATTGTAGAAATTAAAGTGTATAATTTCATGCTGTTTTTATAGCAACGTTGCTCAAATTGGAATGCGTCAAATCAAGAATGATAACTAAATATTCTCGTTTTTTTGTGTATATCAATTTTCCATTTTTTAGGTTTGCCGCGGTATTCTAACAAAATTACCTGCAAACGTGGATTTAATATCGGAGTTATTAGCCCTAAAACTGGAGAGTTGGAAAAAACTGGTCATTTTGACACACACGGCAGCATACAGGCATCAGACAACATGATTACATTTTTGCAAAGTAATGTATTTTAAAAGTGAAGCATCGGAAGCATATACTATGCACTAGCTTTAGTTTCGTATTCATTATTTCTTACATTGATAACACGAACGTTATGCCCAGAGCAACATTTCCCCGGGAACATTTCTTTATAAAGCTATTTTGTTTATTAATAGTATACATAGTTAGTGTGACTTCGTGTCAATACTAATATAGTTACTGACAATTGTGAAAAATATATTCTTCTTTAATTGTAGGTGTTTCTAATGGTAAAATATTGGCTATCACAGTAGCCGATGAAGGCTTCGTTAAGTTAAATCTAAATGCTAAACAAGAAATACAGAAACTTGGATCTACGGAAATTCTTAATCTTAAGGGCAGGTATATTTCATTGTAAACATTATACTCTGCATTGTATTCATATGCACATTATGCTCGTCATATTATTGTTTCATTCTGTTAGGATACTTTTATTACTACATGCTATGTTACCAATTCCTTTTAACAACTGTATCTTCCTAAAGTTTGTCTTTAAAATACGTTGAGTTAACGATTGAATTGAGAGGTTACACATCAAACGACCTTCTGTATCAGACACATTGCACTGCAGTTTATTTGAAGTCAAAATGTGAAGTAATTAATTTTTAAGCTTAATGACTTGATTGGCTTACTTGATATGTTTAATTCGCTATTTTGTCCAGGGACTTACTGGTACTTACAGCTATCAAAGGTGACCCAACAGAGACGAAAGAGAGTAGATTACAATATACTGGTAAATGCACAAATCAATTTTTGTTAGTCAAGAACAGTTCGAAAGCTGTTAAAAACGGAAATGTTGAGTTATTTTCGAAAAATACAAGTTGTTTTACGGCTGAAATAGAAGTGAAGAACCCAAAAATCTCTTGTTCATTTCGTGTTATCCTGTATATTTGCAAATCAAATGCAAGTGGACTACGGGTTTCAATTCGAAATGCTGTGATAGTCACTTCTTAATTAGCACATACTCGTATTGTTCTTCAGGTGTAGGAAAGGGTACAAATACAACCATCACCGTTGATTTTCCGCTGAAGAATGACAATGACGTAACTATTCGCATTTATTTGTTTGTCACCTGGCCTGTGAAAGGTTTGTACTTCATTTGTTGGTTAATACAGTGCATAATGACGACTAGATTTAAGTAACCAAGCAATGATAGCTCGCATCATTAATTAATTCATTCATTAATATACTCTCTGTACTGTCTTACGTTCAGAAAGACATGAGCCTTCTACATCAACAGTATGCGAAAATAGTAAAGGATGTATGTATGCAGTCACTGTTCGTGCATGCGTCTTGTATTCATAAGTAAGTGAGCGATTTCTTTCATTGTCATTGTATACAGGGTGTTACAGAGGCAAAGCGCAAGCCAAATATTTTTTGATCAGATCCAATGTATTCGACGATTTTTCCTACGATTTGTTTTACCCTACTATAAACAAAACTGTGTGAAATTCTTCGTAGGTTATTCCTTAGTTACATCCATTTACAGGTTGGAGTTTCGCAGAAATGAAGTTATCAGGATTTCAGAAAGCAATCGGAAGAATTATCAATTTAAATGATGACGTAACATCCTGGGAAGTTGGCGATAGACTAGTGATTGCAAGTACAGATTACGATATGACACAAGCCGAAGAGTTTGATATCATGTCTTGTCAAGAATGTAGCAAAAATCAAGTGAAAATAAAAGGTAGATTCGTTTACTGGTTATCTTGAATCCTTATAACATTGTATACAACAAAAGAGCAAGTTCCATTTAACAAGCATTTTTGTAGGTGTTGTGACGTATGATCATTTTGGTGCCATTTCTGATGGAGTTGATATGCGTGCAGAAGTTGGTCTGTTGACGAGAAACATCGTGATTCGTGGAGAAATGCAACCAACTTGTTATGGAAATAACCAATGTCAATTTTTTAAATATGACACATTCGGTGGCCATATTAAGGTATTGCGATTATAGAAAATGTCCTTTTTGGTTCAGCTGTTTTATTAATTTCTTCGGCCCATCAATTATTTGTTAGATAGTCCAATTTTATTGACATTTGTAATTTTCTTCGCCATTCCAAATGAAATAAGATTATGTCTACATAGTATTTGATATTAAAAACGTTGTAAACGTGATGGTCATTCGAGATATGGTATCATGCAACGTACGGCATCACATGCACATTTTAATGTGTGTTGTTTTTAAAGGTAGATCAACTCGCACCCGTTTCATAAATGAGATACGCTAGTCAATGTGCAATGATTAAAAACAGGCAGCAACTGATATAATGCACCTACTGTTGTAGTTGTTTGCAATTTGAAACACAAATTTTACTACTACGTGTTTTTACCCGTAGATCATGAAGAATTTTAAATCGGTACATCTGTCTGGGATAGAACTTACAAATATGGGTCAGCAAATAATAGGTAGCTACCCAATCCACTTTCACATGTGTGGTGATTTGGATAACACCAAAATATATGCCAAACCTACCTATGTCAAAGAACTGTCCATTCACCACTGTTTCTCCAGATGTGTTACTATTCATGGAACCAACGCATTATTGGTATGTATATGTAAAACAATGTTTTCGTGTTTCATGTTTTCTGTAAGGAATTTAAGGCTTTTGGGATTATTTGTATTGAGTGCTTCTAATTATTTTAAGGTTCAGGACACAGTTGGGTATGACACACTGGGCCATTGTTACTTTCTTGAAGATGGAGCAGAACAGCGGAACACTTTCAAACACAACTTGGGGCTAGTGACAAGACCAGGAACATTACTTCCAACAGATAGAGATGTTAACATGTGTTTGAAGATACTGGATAATGTGTATCCAGGATACAAACCTAAACCACATTCAGAATGCATGGGACAAGCAACATTTTGGATTACCCACCCAAACAATAACTTAATTGACAATGCAGCGGCGGGATCTGTGGTAGGTACACATTTGTAAATCTTATCTCAAATGCGACATCATCTTCTCAAAACTGTTCACAAACAGAAAACGCATGTCACCACGCATGTTTTGAAACGTTGAACATCATTTACTAGTGGTAACCGTGTTCTTTTTGTTTTTAGAATATGGGTATCTGGTACATTTTTCATCCACCGACTGGCCTCTCAGCAGGCTCTTTGCCATATAAGCATGGCGCATACAGTCCGATGGGGATCTTTAAAAATAACCGAGCACATTCAGGATTGAGTGGACTGTTTGTAGATGATGGCATAAAGACAACACAGGCATCGGCAAATAATAAAGCACAATATTTGTCAAAAACTGGAGCGAGGTTTGCAAGCTTTCTGTCTTGCTAAAATATATGCCAATACAAGAAACTGTCTGAATAAATCCATCCGTTAGTGTTCAGTGCCTTCTTAACTAACGTCTGGGCTCAACCATAGTCACTTGTTTTATATTCCTTCCATTTAACAAGTGCGAAATAAATACGTCATTAAACTTACCCCAACCGAGATAAGCGTTTCTCTGTGTGTAATCCATCGTCGCCTATCACGTCTATTATGTTTCTGAACAGAATTCTGAATAAGTATCGCCAGGGAGCCCGCTTTTTGCTTAGCAGACTATAGATAAACTCTGACAGAAGAGATTGCTTATCATAGACGTAATGTGCTAGCTACCTATTGTAAATTGCAATTTGATTGGTGTCAAGACTTTCGCGAAGACTTTATATATAAATAAAGGTATTATCGTTCTTTTGCTTTTCGAGATAAATTGGTACGGAACACTAACGGATCGATTTATTCAGACTGTACATGAAATAGCCTTTTGATTTCATAAAGTAAGTTATATTACGTATCTACTAGGTTTTCGAAACGCTTATATTCCATCAGAATTTCAATTCCTGTTTAAAGTCCTATTTATAACTGACTTGATCTTCGGTAAGGAATAATTTGGGCTTGTAAAGGTAAGAAAATTCACTAACATTTCAAACGCAACGTATTTTATATTCCACTCTTTTTAAGATACAAACCTCATCAAGATAGTGATATAACCAAGCCTCGAGTTCCAGCAATAATTGACGGATTGGTTAGTTTCAAGAATCATAACCAGGGCTCATGGATTCGGGGTGGGGATATTTTCTTCAAAAATTCTAAATTTGCTGATAATGGAATTGGTCTGACAATGGCGAGGTAAAGTATTTGTATTGCAATGCAAATAACACTAGATGAATTTCTGAACGTGTTTATCATGTAGTACTGATAGCGGAAATAGGCTCCACTTTCAACTGAAGTATATAATTATGAAGAAAAAACATGCACTAAAGAGTTTTACGGAGATCTGTACTACATTGATTCAAAACATGTACGGCCATAGCGCGTTTCCTTTATTTATAAAATTGTCGTCAAAGTTTGGATATCTCTCTATTTTTTTTCCTTTTTAGCTTTATTCTGTGTTAGATAATTTACCATTTTATTAAAAAATTACTCCAAAATTGTGGATTCAACCAACCGCTGATTCATTATTGATTTGTTCATTTTCTTTTGAATACGTATCTCACAGTGAAGGTAGCATGCCTAATGATATTGGTTCTCATCAAGAAATCCGTAATTCTATCTTTGTTGGTGAAAGTGAAAATCGTGGAAATAAAATCAAGACTTGGATTTGGAGAAAAGGAAGTGATGGAAAAGAAAGAAGCATGCCACAGCCAATGTAAGGCCATAAAGAATGATTAAATTACTGCCTAACCTACTTGGTACATATATTGCGCCTAACATGTACAGTTTATATTTAATAGCGGAAATGATAAGATTAGAAATGATTTCTACAAACTTGATTACCGTATGGCAAATCCTAGTTCACAGTAATACGACCCAAATTACTTACTGTCTATGATAAACTGGTTTCAGCAGTTCAATTTCCATTAAGAAGTACCTTTAAGCAGATTTATTAAGTTTATTCCATTGCAGTGTACATGTTATTGCATTTCTGAGTACAATGAAAAAGAATACACAATACACATATCGATAAACGATGATAAAAAGTGAAATATTATCCTTAGAAATTTTCCATTTACTGGAGTGGTAATTTACGATGGACCAGTTGTAGTGGATGATTGCAAATTCTTAAAGTACAAAAAGACAAGCGATAGGTCATGTAGTGCCATTGGGTTTAAGAAAAGCAATAACTGGCAAAGTTCGTCAAGAAGCAGTGTTTCACGACTGAGGTTTGATTCTGAGGTAAAATCTCTCATGATAACTTGTATCAACTTTAAGGGACATTGTAGGACCAACATTGACGTAAAAATAACTATATAACAGATGTTGTTAGTTATAAAAATACATGAACGTTTCAACCACTGTCAGGCTAATTCGACCCATTTTAAAAAATATTGTCAAAACTTCCAGCAATACAGAGTAGAGTAAAGCGCCGAAATTGCTAAGTTAATTATGTCTCAGCTTAAACCTTATTATAAATTGATGCATGATCATTAGAACAAATTTAATGGAGTTGAAAGTTTCATTTTTTATTGGTAAGCATATTATTCAACATTAAAATAAAACTACGCGAAACATAAATTAAGATTTTTTAAAATTATAACAGAGTAACGAAATGTGATTCCTAGCAGCGTATATAAAAGAGTTAATTTCAATGTTCTAAAAACGTTTACTTTTTGCTAGCAGTCATATAAGATTGATTGATATACACATTCGTGGCATAGTGCATTTCTTTAACAGAGTACTCGTATTTTTATTGGAGCTGCACCTAATCCTTATTATGGCTCAAAGGATAAGGATGGAGATCTCACGAATATTGTACACGACATCGATGGTTCTTTGACAGGACGACAAAACACGTACGTGATGAGACGAGATAACGATATCACCCGAAACGACGACTGTGTAGAAAGGCAAGAATGGAACGCTAGTATTTGTACTGGAAACTATGCGAATGTAAGTTGCAATTTAGTGCAATGAAAATCTTGGCCTCTTGCCTTGCAGCATATGCAAAAAATTGGAATTACTTCAAGATTTCAAGTAATGTAAAATGCTTTTGGACTAGTTGTAAGGCTAAGTGAAATATACAATATTTCATGAGAGATATCTTCCAAAGAATTGCATTAGAGCATTGTTATTCTTTATTTTCGAAAGTGTTTTAGAAATATTAGTGTGATTGATAAAAAATATATTAATAGTAATACAATCGTAATATTCGAGAAAAAAATAACACCAAGCAAGACTTCAATAAACGAAATATAATGATAAACAGGTACAGTTTGTTCTCTTGTCTTCATGTGCTAGATTCTAGTGGCGCCCTGTACACACACTTTAGATACACTAATTATACTAGAAATTGGTACATTTTTAGCTATACGTGCTGCTACCTAAAAGTGATAAAACAAAAATGACCATTGTTCAACATGACAAACCACGAAAACAACTGACTATGCAAGGAATATCTTGGAATAAAAAAAGTGGACACAGCAATCAATATCAGCCGGTAATCCAGACAAAAGAATCCTACAGCATACACTGGAACAAAGCGGCACCCAAATCTGTTAAGCTGTGGCCAGCTAACATGGAACCGTAAGAATTCTACCCTAGATAATAACATAACTGTATTGCCTTTTTATAGTGTTCTGTCACATGGTTATAAATAGTAAGCTGAACAAATAATTAAAGTGCGGCACAAGATTCCTGAAGGATAAGAATTCTAGGAACGAATTTATTTTCCTTCAATACTAAAACAACAGAGATATGAGCACATAACTGTTTTAATTTACTATGATACGGGCAAAGTGCAAAATCGTCCATGCAATTAAAAGTGTTTCTATTTAATTCAATACCTCTTAAACTATCTGAAACGTGTGCCTGGGTATTCTTTTGCTAAAAATGGCAGGAAAGTTTTCAAGCGCCTTTTTAAATCAAGATATGATTAGATATTTTGTGTAGGGGAAACCTGTATATTGCTGTCTGGTTTTCATATATCACCGCCCACCAGGTGGTCTGCAATCAGCTGCAGCCACGAAAATCAAGTGCAGGTTAGATGCATAATTATCCCGATTAATTATTGGAAAAATGGAAAGCAAAGCAGCAAATTATAGAAAGCAATTATCACCGTTAACAATAACTCGAATTTGGCCTCAAATGTATTAAAATTGACATTCAGTAAAAAACTTATTTTCAGCCATAACATTTTCATTTTTTTACGTTACTAATTGAAAATGTTACTGAGTAACATGTTTGATAGCGTAAATTGCGGTTTTAAGACTACATGTATATATATATTACAGGAGTGAGTGGATCAACGTTGCATTATGTTATCCGCCTGACACTAAATTCAAAGTCTGGTATATCGTCTCCTCTAGAGCTCGTTATTTGATGCGCGACAGAGATTACACAATCTTTACCGGTGCTAAAACTCCTCAAGAAATGAAAAGTGATTGGAAAAAATATTACTTCGATACAAATACTGGGTAAGTTGAAGAGGCCCATGCTATTGGTGCTAACATAGATAACGTATTTTTCAATTCAGTTTAAATTGTATAGATCGAGTCCTGTGAGACAACGGTGGTCTTTAAAACGTTGAGAATTAAGCGGCAAGCTCATTTATTACCAACAGCCAATAGTGGAAATCACTGGAACCTGTTGAGATGCTCAAACATGGTAAACTACGTTGTTACTAGTATCTGTTCCTTGTGACACAATTTACTGCCGTAGGTTTGAAACGAGATGGGACCCATGATATCGCGTTTTTGTAACGTCATGAATAGCTAAATCATGGGCATAGTACAACTCACCACGTCACGATGATACATGTACCTCGTAATGGCTACAAAACAGTTGGCTTGCCACATAATATACAGCTTGTATACGGAACATCTCAGATACCAGTCAATTCTTGTAGGACAATGCATGCATGCAATGCATATTTCATTCAAATTAATATTCTTGTACTATTTTATAGCTTGCTACACTTCAAGATTCAACCCCGTTATCCTACAGAGGGCTACACATATTGTTCTAAGTATGGATGTGAACACTATGTTATTGACGCAACAGTGACCAATTCAAAAATAGCAGACTGTAGGAAGGAGGTCTACCCCACCCTATAACTATTGAATATATATACACATGTGAAACTGCGTAGTAGTATAACTATTAAATTGTGATTTGTTGACGTATTGTAACTGACATCACGTGATGTTCAAATTATAATAATATTATAATAAAATATAACACAAACACATGTTTTGAAAGCTGATTAAGTTTGGTGCGCACAGGGGAAAATACATGTTAGCTTTTTTCCGGAAACTGCAGAGGTACATAAACAGTACGTTTTTCATCGTTTTTTTATATTTCAGCATAATTCAATTCGCAGACAAAAAAAAAGTTGATCGTCGTTGCTCATCTATACAATTAGAAAGCATAAAATTAAAAACTTATTGAATCTAAGTTGACTGTATAAAAGTAACTTATTATGTTTTGTTTAATTTAATTCCAGGGGTGGCACTGCCATCCAAAGTGGTTTATACATACGTGCCGCCCTATGTGGTATCATTTTTCAGGGTCTCTGTTTGCAATGGGATATAAATTTCGGCCTTGCCGGGGTATATTTTTAGCTCACTGCTAACAACGGGTCCCG
>JAOXYB010050880.1:0-11713 GCA_028565635.1 Phoronis ovalis | reverse complement strand
TTGAATAAGAGTACCCCACAATGATAAACCAGATTATAATGCATGATGTATTATATTCTTTTCTAATGTAAAAAAAATATCCTGCACATTGGATGGGCATTAGACATGACAAATGTCTTGTTAATTTAATGAATTTAAAACCTGTTACAGTTATCTTGGCAGAAAACGTTTAATGGATTCTGAGCATGAACCTTGGGTGGAGAATACTCACCATCTTGTTCATGTCAGCTATACATATTGGACACTAAGCTATGTATTGACACTTGAGGGTGCCAAGAAACTGTTGGACCAAAAACCACTTGGTAAAATACTGCCGGTTGATGAGTACTTGCCTATTATGTTTGGTAAACATCCAAAGTAAGTTGTGTGCCATAGGCTTTGTACATATAATGCATTCTAAGAAAAATTGTAGCTTTTTCATTTTTTTTTAATTTTCGAAACTGAGTATAAAGTTGTTAACAAATTGCCAGTTGCAATATACACATAAAAGTTTTAAAATCTAGCAATTGGAAAATCTAGGTACTCCACAAACAGTACAAATATGTAGGCCTACGGTATTTAAATTAGTCGTGTTTACTTTTAATTTTCTTTTGTCAATAAACATAGAACTTGTACGAGTTGTATCTTAACAGAAAATGTTCCTTAAACTTGTGTAGTAATTAACAATAACAATTACCTTCTTTCCTCCTAGGAAAGAATACAATAAGCATTTTGAACATCGTGATATAGTAGCATTTGCTTCAGAGCCTATGCTTGTATTTCCAACGCATTATACAGGTAAGTCCATGTTGCATCAAAAGTGAATGAACAAGGCTGCCCTATAGTTTTCAAATGATAAATAGTTTGATATACAGTATGACACGAAAATACAATGTGGTTAAGAACAATAAAATGTAGGTGCAATCCTATTTATTTTTTCAAAATTATGTCATATTTAAATTCAAATATTATTTATGCAAAATTCTGCCAAAATGGCGACCTTTAGAAGCACGTGTATGAAGTCATTTCCAATTTAATCATCCCAATATCCATTGCCTCTAGACTATGACATATGGAATGCTAGGATTGCTGAACTAAACATCCTCTTGCAGCCACAACTGTAAACTTTTATTAATAAAAATTAGTCTAAAATGCTCTTGGCTCATCACACTTTCTAGATTTTTTTTTGCACAAGATGCTGATATAAAAATTTATAGAGTGATTATGTAGTGCTTTAACTATTCAACATTGTAACAATACCAAATAATACTGCATTACTGGTGGATAATGCTTGCAACGATTGATATTTTGGAGTTAGTTGTATTTCGGGTAGCCATTTCTTGCAACTATCTATACCTTGAAATTTTGTGTCATACTGTACACAGCAAGCTATGTCCCCTGGGTGTGACTTCAAACATCACATTACATATCATATTAGATGTTATGCTATTATAATTTTACTACAATACTATAACTTGCCAAGGGTGAACGAATGCCAGTCATCTGGTCCTTCTGAACACAACGCCACTGTATCAGGACGGGAAAAGCCCTCTACACATAAACACGTACACCGAGTAGTCCTGTGCTGTACAGTTAATATATCAAGTAATCATGCTGTCAGCATCACATACCATAATAATAATACAGTTTTGTTTGTATGTACATGTAGTGGATATTCTTTCTTTGTAGGAGAAACTCATCATTACTCCGATACTGAAGACTCCTCAGTGATTAGTGTGGATATTATTGGTCCCAGATTACCAACAGAAAGCGAACGTAATACAATGAAGGAAAAAAGAACACCATCAATTTTGACACTGCAATCCGACCATAAACATGACGAGCTGTAATGACCTAAACATTTGATATTATTGCCAGTTGCATGTTTAGGTCAGTAGGCATGTGCTACATTATGTATTACCTCACTCCTTGAATTCAGGGGTATTGTCGCTATGGGGCTTTAAAAGTTTTTTCTGCAGAGAAATAGGTGTGTAATGATGAATATACCATTGTCACTCTTCATTTGGAGACTAACTTTACGATGAATAAAAGGTCAGTTTGCTAAAATTACTGTGCGTATCGTGTTCACCTGGTGGTAAATATCCTGTCATTGTTCATGTATATTATGACATCTACTGTAGCTAAATAACTTGTAGTAAAGAAGGAGGACAAATGAAAATATTAATTGTTTTTTAGTTTCTCCCTGTTCTACTAAAATGTACCCTTGTATTAGAAGAATAGAAACTCAAGGCCCCAATTTAGATATTGTGGTTTCATACATTTATGCCTGTGGATAGAAAATAAAATTAAAAAGTTTATAAACAGTAGGCAGGCTCCCCATTGTGTGGATCATGAGTAGCTGTGCTTCATTATTGCATTTTAGTAAAGTATCATGCACAATGCTGTGATTTTAATGGACTATAATATTTTGCTGTCAATTTGCTGCGACAGAGCTTTAATGTATGATTAAAGATCAAGCAATAAAAGGATATTGTATAGTCAATCATTGCTTAAAATTTACTTAGTACTCACCAACACAAAGACTACCAGAAAAGAAGCAATTTAAAGCAACTTGTTTATGTTACTGAAACAACAGGTTTAAAGCAGTTTTGTATAAATTAAAATCATAAAAATCAAACAGTTATGTACAGCTGAGCCTATCTGGGGAATGTTTTTGCACACTACTCTGTACGTCATTGACCTAAGCTATATCCATTCAAGATATTTTTTTGACATGATGTTCTTGTCTGCATCGGGATCAATATCTTTTGAGTTGTTGTATGTGTATTCACAGTCATTTACTTTGTCTGCCTTGTTATGCACCGATACATTATTTCAGTATTCATGGTTATTTTCCTCCTATGTATTCCATTACGTACCATTGCTACTGAAGATAAGAAAAATCTCATTTATTCTCAGTTTTAATAAGCACTTGCAGATGGTATTACCCAAGGAAACTGTCACTGTTGGTTTTAATAACTTAAAAGGAATTTTAATTTTTATCGCGTAGCTCTATCTAACTATGTTGTATTGTCATCTTGGAATGTGTATGTTTGTTGTCACATGATATTTTTTAGTTTTACTATCTACTTTCATCTACACTGCGAGATGTAAGCAAAAATGTTTAGCATTTGCTAAAGCTCTACAAAACTGGTTACAAATTAGGGCGCATGTTCATGTGTATCATATAATAAAGTACAGATTCATATACGGTGTGGAACTACCATTTGTAAGATGCAGACACATAATTGTGAAATTGAACTACTCACCTGTTTGACTTCTCTGTTGTCTCTATTGTTTCCATGTTTGCAACATCCTCCAGAAGATGACTTATAAAACTATCACCGGAACCACTCACAACAAAACTGTCTCCTGAACTCTGAAATTCTTCCAACTGCGTAGGTTGCTCAAAACCTTCAACCATAGTTGGTAAAGAAGCCCCAAAGGGATTAGTAGATACATCCATCTCCGCTGTGCTAGTAATCAAGTGTGCGACATCCATGCCAGTCATAGTAGAAACAAACGTTGTGATGTCCATGCTTGTTGTATTTGGCACAAGGACATCTGCTGCTGGTAGGAGTCCTGAATTCCCTCCTGTGTATAAATTTGGTTGGTCTTGTTCTAGATGAGGAGTTATCCCACGACTCAAACTGCTGGCAGGTGATTGTGGCGCTGATTGCATGCCACCAATATTTGTTCTGTTTAAAATAAACACATATTGGACCAATTCATAAATATTCTCAAACAATACGCATCCTACACACATTTTTTTACATCACGCTGAATAATAAACTGGAGATACCAAGAGCTGTTATGAAGATTTTAAACTTGTGGCAATTAATTGTCGAAAGCATGTAGCAACTACTAATGACAAGTCTTTGGCAAATGCTTGTGGTAATCTTGCTGCAACTTCCTCAGGAATTTCACATGCAAATTAGCAGCAAGCTAGTTGTTAGTTGTAGTACCTACAACGTTCCCCGCGTAAATGTTATAGTGGCATCTATAGTGTTTGTGCAGGAAACAGTGCACCCTGAGATAATTTGCACCCAAATTCTAAAAATTTTAGCAAATATTTTATAAGAAGATAATTATATACAAAATATTTTATTGTAAGTATCCTGATTATAACTGCATCATTGCCTTGTTATCTGCACCTTGCAGGGGACTGGTGAAATGCCGACGACATTGTAGCGAAGACATTAATTTCATCCCTAAGAGAAAAATAGCTTCAATTAATAATTTATTCCTTACCTTCGAATTTGTCGTTTAACTGTGCATTTCTTGTAGTTTTCTTCCTCTTCCTCCTGGCTTTCCTCATCATCTGATGGTTTTTTATGCAAAGATTCTGTCAAAATGTTTTGCAAAAACTTGTAGTTGTAATTGAGAATCGATTCATATATAATAAAGCGCAATTCAAAATGATGATATGCTGTTCTGATAAGGGAACAGTGACAATGGTCTTTTTACAAATTGTAATTATTTGTAAGTAGGTTAGAATGTTTTAGTTCTGGCATGTAATGTTTCAATTTTCATGACTATAGAATATTTATTATTATAATATAATACTTTCTGCTATTTATTTAATCAACTACACAGCTATTTTTACCCTTTTCATATTGAATACATTCTCCAAATGCTCTTAGGAATGGCATATTAGGAAACAAGTAGTTGAGAGGACTCTTCTTGTATGTTGTGGCCGGCTCATCTTCAATTTCAAGATTTTGTAGATAGTCACAGAATGGTGTCAACTCAAACTGTGATGCCATAAATGGATAAACAAATTCAACATTTGGCTGACCTGTCATTGAATGAATATATGTTAGAATCTAAGGCTAGACATTTTATTGTTATTATAACAATATGAAAGCAGAAATCACTTTAAAGATTAATTGCACTTTTATTTGGCTATATGGTAGATATATCTTTGGACTCTAATCATAACATTCTGATCTTTATGAAATTTTTGAGATATACCATATTTCTAGGAGCATTCCTTTTACAAGGAGATTTTCTATACCCTTAAATGTTGAATAAAAAGTAATAAATAATCTTGATCATCTGTTTTTACAACAGTTAAGGAGGATCCAGATTTTCTAAAAGGTGGATCTGTGAAATACCTCGACAAAGTGCAGAAATGCGTATGTAACTAAGAGTAAAGTATTATAGTATATTGCACAAAAGATTTAAAATAATGATAATTATGTTTTTTCCCCAATTAATTACAAACTAAAAACTTGTCTGTGCATCAGAGATGGAAAGTGGTAGCTATATACATCTTTCACTTATTCTCCTACCTTGGAGTAATATGTATTAGCTTTTTCAACATTTGCAACTCACCAGTGACTTGATCTGTCACTTTGTAAGCCACACACAATCCCCCACCAAAATGAGTTCCTTGACTGTCATCTATTTTGTTTTCACTGAAGCGTAGTAAAAAGGTGCCGTCCTGTATATCACATGCACAAAGCCGTCTCTTTACCTCTTTCTTATCGATGAAACCTTCGATAAGCCTAGAAATTAACTTCAAGTTAAAAATGCTACTAACATTTCATTCTGCCAAAGGTACATTTATACCCCTGGGCCATCATTATGTGAATACTATGCAAATGGAATTATTTGCTAATATTGACTTAAAGTCTGTTAGCAATTGTCTTTGTGCAACAGTTCAATGCCTTTTCAAATGAACAGATATAAAATACAAATTAATTTTAACATTTCGTAGTGCACATTCTTAACGGAATGTTCCAGCACTTATTTTCTGGCAACGAATGTGTGAACTAGAATATTACGTAAGACCTGTTAATTAAAATCGATAAATTAATGTATTTTACCCATCTCTCCAAGGTTTTTGGAGATGCCTTTTCACCAAATTGTTAACAGCATAAAACCATTTCCAGAATGTGAAATCTTTTGTCCTTTTATCCTGAAAGTAATTATCACACATTAGGCCACAACAAAAATTAGTTGTTTAATGGGCGAAAGATATCAAAAACTAAGTAGGTAGGACTTTTTTATTTAAAAAAAATTGTTTAAAGGGCAACAGCTGAGTTGGTTGAGCTTTTTTAGTGTTATTAGAAAAAGAAATTGTTGCGCACTTTAAACAAGGTTTTTTTTAGTCTAGTCTTACATAACATTTTCGTGTGTAAATAATATAGCAGCAGTAAAAGTATACCTGCCAAGTATCACGCATTGGCCGTGACAGTCACACTTTTTGTAATTTCTGGCGATGTCACGCCGGGTAGTAAAATCTTATGCATATTTAAAATATTTGAAAAAGAATGATTATTACCATAAACGTCCCTTAAAACAAACTTTGGAAGCCAGCATCGAGTTGCTATCGCAAACCAGCAGGAGCACTGAAAATCAGTCTAGTTGCCATCTGTCTCCCTTTATTACCACGTGGAATCTAGGGACAGAGAATTCGCTCTCCTGGTCCCAGAGGTAAGAAAGGTGGCTATAAGGGGCAGCGAGCATTGACTTTTTTTTTTTGTTTTCCATTTTTTTCGTTTAGTGAAGAAAGCCTGTGGCCCTCGGCGACGCCGATTGGACACATGAGTGACCAATCCAAAAAATATGTCGCTCTTTCAGGTTTTATTTACTTGGCAGGTATAGTAACAGTAAAAGGGGGAATTCTTAGTGCACGAAGATGATGGGGTTGTACCACTGGCTCGGGGTACCTTTGGAGCAATTTTGCACACCTTTTATGCCTTGTGGTACATTTTGTGAGTACATTTTGAGGCCTAGTCATGAATTCCTTTGGAAAGGTATATTTTGGGTCTACTTTTCAGAACAAATAGTGTGCAATATCTCATAAAACAATTTTCAAATTTTTGCATTTTTGGTATAGAGTTGGTTTAAAAATCTTCCCCTCGTCAGCGACACTTCTCCACCCCAAAATAATGCTGGAGAATAAAAAAGACATTTGACATGTCAGATGCCCATCGCATCCATTGGATTACATGTGTTGCAGCGCCCTGATTTCTATTACATACATAAAGCAAAGTACCAGATACAATAAATGTCAAAGATTTGGATTGGCATTTGACCCATTTTTCAACGTCATATTAAAGTCTTACCTAGCCTAAATACACCCTCACACCCACCTATGGCCTTCATAAATTAACTCATCTTCCAATTGTCCAGCCAATATGGCCACTAGTAGGCCATATCGTAAGTGATCAAAAGATCAAAATTATAACCAACCTGTACATGACATGAATTTATCCTGTATCAAATATGAAACTTATCCAATGAAAACTGGAGTAGTTATAGCAAGCTAAAAATGTGTTTCAACGAAAAATGTCAGATGTTGCTCAGCAATAGACTTACTTTTCAAGGTCATTCTAAAATGTCATCTAGTCTAATATACCCACCAAACTATTGCCTTCATTAATCCACCTTTCAATCATCCAATTAATGCTTCGCGAATCTGGAAAGTGGGAACAAACATGGCTGCCAATTGGCCATATTGGAAGTTATCCGGGTCAAATTATACCTAACCTGCACTTTGACCTGTACTTACTCTGTACTGAATATGAAGGTGATCAGGTATAAATTGAGCCTGTTATTGTGAGACAAAGAAAGTCTTATACATTTATAGATTATGACTATATGCCCAGCCACTGTGTCTTGGGGTCGGACTCAAATCAATGGTTGGTATGCATGTGCGTGAACAAAAACGCGTAAAAAGGGTGATTTTTAAGAACTAAGCACATTAACTAACGTACATTATGCATTTAGGGTTACATTTTATAATAAAATATACAAAAGGATACCTTATTTGATTAATCCTTTCAATCCCAGACTTATTTCCGTGAATTATGACCATGTTATGTTACCATACATGTTTTAGACAAATTGTACATGGTAATGACAAATACATGAATGGTTATGTGAAACGGTTTGATACAGATTCAAAATATGAAAAAAAAAATGTATTTTGCTGCTAATTAGCATATTCAATATGGCAGATCAAAGATGGCCGACAACACGTTTTTCAGAGGTAAAAAGTTTCCAAAAATAACAATAAAACTTGCATCTCAATCGCAAAGATAACTTTACTGCAACTATAGAAATGCAGAACTGTATCCCAGCACAAATGCTCAAAATTTCAGTATTTTACTGGTATCTCCCAAAATGTTACAGGATGTTAAGGAATGCCTTTAGGGTATCGAAATCGAACAAAATCCGGATCAAAACCACCCACTACTATACCAAACTTCGTTTCGAAAGTTAATTTGCCATCACGTTCGAGTTCCCATAATTGCATTTCCCGGGCATTTTCCAAAAAAATTCTCAACACAGGGTATCTAAAATTCCTTCCAGTCAGTGAAAAGGGGTCAAAATTTAAAAATGGGAAAAAACATTTAGGGGCTTTTTGAAAACCCATTCATGCACATAATATTGGAGTCGGACCCCCGGACACTGTGTGGATGGGCACAAAAACAGTGGAGAAAAACTAATAAAAATGCACATTGCATGAAAATGCGAAATAAAGTTGCTTAATGTGTGCAACCACTTCAAATTGTGGCACTTTCACTTTTTTTTTTTAATTGTTTAACGAGCCCGACTGCTTCCAATTTTGGTATTTAAAAAAATCAGAAACTACAATAACCCAAGTCGCAAATTTTCTTGCGCCGTTGTCTGATTCAAAATACACTAAAAAAAGTCTGACCGACTCGGTTTTTAAGGGCTTTCGCCCGTTAAACACTTTATTTTAAAATAAAAACCATCCTACCAACTACTTTTTTGCCCATTAAGCAACTTTTATTTTTGCCAAACAATTCTTGCCACCTTAACAGAAAATATAATATACATTTTAAAACAAACTAGTACAAAATGATTAATGGCAGGATAAAAACTTGCCTTGTTAAACCACTTCCATGAGACCTCCATAGATGAGTAATCTTGTAATTTTTGTCCTAAAATTTAACATTAAAGCATTTAACATGATCTTACAGACGGGTGCATGATTCATACATATATTTCTATATATTTGCTTTTAAGCATTTAAAAATGTATTTAATATACATTTGCCAGGAACAATCCTTTTGGTGGCCATGCTTGTGTGATATTTTCCTTGACTATTTTATGGAAAATATAATAAAATATACTGACTACACTATAAACAGAGAACATTATTTTTGGATAAAACTATTAAACTGATTTCTGTAATGATTCAGTTAAAGAAACAAAAAGACCAAAACCAGGAATAATGTGTTTTTACTTAATATATTAATATGCAATATCTTACCAGATATCTTTCCAGCTAGAGCATGTAGTTGACTTTGAGATAAACCTCGACCAGTTGTAGTCTGAAATCGCTTACTTAACACTCTTCCTAGTTTAGGCCATGGTACAGTTTCTGGCACAGTGTAGTAAGGACGTGTCTAGAGGAATAAAATCTTGTATGTTTTGGTTTATTAATAGATAACTTGCAGATTTTTAACTTGTAACCTGTATGACTATAACAACAGGTAACTCTCTGAGACAAATATATCTACACTAGTTTGGTAGCTCTGATAAGTTTGAAATAAAATATTGAATGAATGTAATTTATTTTAAGTTCCTCCATCACTATAGCCTATAAAACATGGCAGTATTGTTACTTACCAAGCCTGAAAAAGCACTATCCCAAAGAAGTGTTGCTGTAGCACTCCAATCTTGAGATGTCTGTGTTGTAACTATGACAGGCAAAGTCACTTCCTAAAATGTTTTATAGTATTATATACTTGTGCTAAGATATTGTAATCTGTGGCTTAACATTTTTGCTTCTGACTCAACATTTTTGCTTCTGACTCAACATACTATTTACAACCCATAGCTGAAATATCGAAGTATATACCCAAACATTTCAATATGAATGAATCATATATAAACACATGGACCATTGTGGGACTGCCCAATCATAAAATGCTGCAAATTTTAGAATCGTCTACTGAACACTTGTCTTGCTGAAAATTGGCACAATATGATGTACGTGCCTTCTCGGGATATTGGCGTTAATCTGGATCAAATTACAACTGACCTACACTTTGACCTGTAGTGGCACTGTACTAAATATAAGGCTGATCAGATAAAAACTGAAGCTGTTATAACAAGACAAAGAAAATGTTACAGATGCATGACAAAACATGATAAAGATGCATACAGGACGACTATATGGCCCATCTCACTGTGTGAGACACATAAAAATTATATGTAATAATATCATGAAATAAAATAAACAGGTTTAAGTAAATATATAGAATATTTTACTAGAGTTACAAGTTCTATTACAGTACCCAGCCTTTATTATATACAAAAGAAGATTAAATATAAAGATGAGGGTTTTCAAGCAGGATCAAAAAATTCTAGGGTTTAAAAATCCTGTGATTTGTTTCAATGGTGAATTTTTTGAAGAAAGTGAAATACTTTATTTAATCTTCATTCACCTCTATATTTTACAAGTATTAATGGCATAAATAATATATGTATTTCTATTTTATTTTTTAATAACTTTATTCAGTTTTCAGTAAGAAAACAACAGGTTACAAAAACCCAAGACAAAACCCTTGTTTTTTACTTGATTGGCCAAAGTTTTGGTTAAATTAAAAAAAATACAACATAAAAATATCTAACCTGCAACATAATTGTTTCATTCTGAAACTGAACAGTAGTCTCAACTTTGAAGCCATATTTTCTCTCTGATACTTCTTCAACTGCCTTCTTTTCTTCACATCTTTTATAAGCGATCAGCTATGAGTATATACATATCACATGTCATTAGTCATGACAATATATGCATATTTCATTGAATAATATTTTGCAATTCAAATTTTTTTCACATATATATATTTACAGCCCAGGAGACATGTATTTTCTGTTGTGCTGTAATATCTTTGTCAGTTTTGTTCAAAACTGAACAGCAGTACAACACCAATAAAACATTAACCAAAAATAGTTATATATTAAACAGATTTTTTATTTAATTTCATAAGAGCAAATAAAGCAAATCTACAAATTAATATAAAATAAAAAACATTGCAAATTAATATAAAATAAATAGCATAATGAAAATGCAGCATTTGGAGCTTACCGTCAAGTCAGTAAAGTCTGCCAAACATGAGCATTCATTCTTCGTGTTTTTACAAACAAGTTTTGCTTCTGGATTCAAAAGGCTGCCATGTTTGTGTGGCTCGCTGTCTGGTTCTGCTAAACTCTTTTCACAGTGGAAACTTACTTTCACTGTAGGTTTTTGGGATTTTCCCAACAAAACATTTCCAACCAGAAATCTACATAAAATGAAACAATAAAATAACACTATACAGCTTTCTTTGTAATTTACATTTACAGTAAACTTGAATAAGACACCTTTATAAATTTAATTATCGAAAGTTACAATTGAGAACGTTTTAATTGTTTGTTATTGTTGTAAAGGAAAATTAACTGAACCAGATGAAAAAAAGCTATACAGGTTATGTGAACTCTAAAAGAAAACATATGCCCAATACTTACCTAACACTCAAATGGAATTTGGAGCCTTTCTTTGAGCTTGATATATTCTTCAAATTTTGAGGACTTTGTTTCTCAATAATGAAAGATCTATGTATGAAAAATATACACACTATACTACTCCTGTACAACAACATCTGCTTAAGTTTTAAAACTGTTTCATTTATCTATACTACTAAATCTCGAGTGTCCGTCTGTCTGTCTGTCACTCTTTCCACCAAATATCTTCAAAACTATTACA
>JAOXYB010050869.1:0-11714 GCA_028565635.1 Phoronis ovalis | reverse complement strand
TTGTTCCCGAGAGTGCACGTTATGTAGTGCCAATTTTGGGATAGACTAAGTGATAACTGGATTCACGAATTTAAGGTATTAGGCATTAGTCCAGGTGACATAGATGGCTTTACAACTAAAGAAACTACATCATATGATGGGCATCTGTCTGCACCAGTAGACCTCTTGTTTTATTTGGTAACTTTATTTTTTGTAGGATACACACTTATGAGCATGAGAACAAATGGGGTACAGTACTGGGTGCCTATGATTTGGAGATGATGCAGGTTGACCATACTCTATCAACCCAAGCTGGTTTACTACAGGTTTTACCACTATCACAATTTATTTAGACAACGTATTAGCGCGTAGTCTAGCTAAATGTCTAGGATGCCTTATGTGAAATTGTTGCTATATTTATCAGCCAATAGGCCAACAGATGTGCTTAGATCAGGATGACAAGATTTTTCTGTTAATAAGTCCATATGTCATTGTGCACAATTTTTGTTATACATGTTGTGGAATTGTGGAATCGATAGTGTTAATTCTGTCAGTTGGTGTATGCAATACTATTTGACTGTTACAAATTTTGAAACTTGGTTATTTTCTGTGTGTTGTTAAGTATTGGTTGTTTTTGTTTCATGTTTGTTTTAACATTGTCATTGATGAGCTTGTAAGCAAATTGTTGTTAAACAATAAACCACGAAACCATATGTTGATAGTAAAAAAAAAAATTAAATAGAAAAAGGTGGAATTCCATACACGTGCTTGTAGGCTCTTGGCAATTTTGGGACAATCCATGTGTTGGACACTTATCTTCAAGGCTTGCATTATCAAGGTATAGAGCAGGATGAAGAAATAGAAACATATAAATATGAAGCAGCGTGGAGAATGGGAAAATGGAGTATTGATAGTTTTGCGTAAGTTCCTCTGTTCAGTAAATGCACCGAATCCCAGGTAAAATTGTGTACATTCATAAGTATGCATGTTTGTAAGACATTATAATAGTATCATTTGTTTTGAGAACGATATGTGTGTATGTTATACATTGTACATAATTTTATATATAATTCTAGGACTAATACAGCAGCTGATATGTAAAACAGATCAGTTATTTTGGAAACTTATTTAAAATATGAAAGTGATTTCAAAAAAGATGACATAAAAAGTCGTATATATCAATAAACAATACAACAACTGAAAAATTTTGTAAAGTATATAAATTATTAAAATTTTTAACCTCCCTAACCCTACCAAACAGTTCTACAGACCTCAACTCCACATGTATTACTATCTAATGCATTACTATATTTTTATGGTATATGCTATTGGTTTTCTACACTGGTTGTATCTGAGATAAAGCAGATACTTATGAGGCAAAAAGAACACTTTTAATGCTGAGAGAAATCTTGTATCTGCAATTGCTATGAATAAATTGGTATGGCAGAACGTTAGGTTCATTCCGCTATTTTTACTGTGAAAGAAAAAATACAAATCTTTAATACACACAAGGCTGCTTTTTTTTATATCTGCAGCACTTCTGCTAAGTTACCTGAACTTATGAGGATGTAAATTTAATTTTATTACATGGTAAAATATACCTAATATATATTTTTTGAACTTATATTAATAGAAACCTAATGAATATATAGAAAATTATTATAATACTATTTATTCTTGTTATCAGTAGATTAATAAATATTTTATCAATTTCCTAGAAGTTTGTGAGTGGTAGTTAAACTCACATGAAACATTTCTCTTGTAGAACAAGAAAAACTCCCAGCTTTCACCAGGCACTGTACATGTCCATATGTGCTGTGTTAGATGATGATAGTGCTGCACTGGTGAAATCACTCGAATGTGCCAGAAATGTTTCCATCCAGTCTTTAACCAATCAGAACCTCAGAAGTACACGCAGTCTTTACCCTATCCTCACTCAGTTACATTGTACTACTGCTGTTGAAACATTGGGACAAACCGTTTTAAGGTAAATAGATTGTAAAATACTACTATTGTGTACACTAACTGACTGTAACCCTTGAGATGAAAGAATCTGCAGAAAACTTGTACTGTAAGTTTGAATGTATACTGTGTATGAATTCGAAAGTATAATTCAAACCGTTGATTAGACAAATAACTAGTTTGCAAAAGACACTACATACATTGTTCCTAAAAAAACCTAATACAGGTTAAAAGTTACTGTTTTTACTCTGAATTTTGTCTATGGACCATGTCCAAAGTGACGTAGCATTAACATTATTTTAGATTTTGATTAGTAAGACTGTATTTTTAATATTTAATTGTTCATTGAGATTCTACCTCAAAAATTACAGAAAGCTAAAGACAAAAGAATACTTAGACCAATGGAACCTTCAAGATGATGTAGTAAAAAATGACTTTGAATTCATGGAACCAATATTAACATTGCGCTGTGTGCTACTGAACTCTTTGTTAGAAAAACAGCATGAAAAAGACGTACACGGTGGTCTTATCCAGCAACTTGAAGGCTTAGCTAAAAGTGCAAGAGAAGCCGGCAGACTTCAGGTAACACTAAAATCTCCAACATGGTACATGTCTACCATGATTTTGATAAAAGTTCCATCTTTGAATGACTACAATGCATAGTATTGATTATTAATATATATTTCTAGCTGAAGTGCCCATCTATGACAGGTTGTAAAAATGCCATTCCATAGTTGATTATAAATGAATAGATTAGTTTATCTGAAGAAAGCTAGGTTTTGTGTGTGTGTGTGTGTTCTACAAGCTGAAAGAACCTTATTTTGACAAATTGTATACTTAGTGTTAAATAAATGAACATCTTACGTGTACATGCTCATATCTTACAGATTGCTGAGCGGGCTGTATTCCAACTAAAAAAGTTAGAGTGTTCTGAGCAGTTGGATTTATCATGGAAGATTGAGGAAGCAAGACTATACTGGGCTAGGGGAGAACAAGATATGGCAAAGCATCTCCTTAAGACTTTTGTCAAAAAGCTTGAAGAGGTAGGCAAGAGTTATTCTGCTGTAATATTTAATCCATTTTTAGGTTTTACTCCATTCTGTGAGTTGCCTATTAAGTTTAAAGTTGCCTTAAAACAGATCTGTCGGTAATAATACACCAGCGGTTGCTTGCATGTTATCATATTTTAGGTGAGATACAGCGACTGATTGAAGCTCATTAATTTACAGTCACATTGTGAAAATAAATTACAAAAATACATTATTTAAAAACCTACTGTAATCGGAAATTGGATTTCCTCCGCACCACTTGCCACATGTATAATTAATTATCTGAAATATAAGCTTTGTGGTTTATGTTAAATCATAATTGTCCAAATTTTGAATTTGATGAAAAGTAACCCATTTCAAAACTTAAAACAGATAAATGTTCTTTTGCAAATATTTTGTTGATCATTTTTGTTGAGAAGAGGTCATTACTGTTATACAGAAAAAGATATAGCCGTGATAGATAAATAAATTCAATGTTGAGTAACTATGTGTTTTCAGATAGAAGCATATATACCTGAAGCAACCAGGCTACGTCCGCATGCATTGGGTTTGTATGGCAGCTGGGTAGCAGAGACAAGATCTGAAAATCCCAATGTCATAATGGAGGAATATCTTGACAAGGTTTTTATCTCACATTGTGAAATGGGCATATAGCTGCCCTGTATGCTTCGGGTGGGGGGGGGCGTTTTGTAACAATTTCAGTTTTTATCCGATCAGCATATATTTGGTACAGGGTTAATACAGGTCAGTTTTAATTTTGACCTAGATTACTTCCAGTACGGCCAACTGGCAGCCATGTTTGTTCCTGAGAAGGCATGTCAGGTTTCACATATTTCCCAAAAAAAAGGCGGATTCATGAAGATTTTAGGTTGCTGGATGAATTAGACTAGGACACATGTTTGAATGACCTTGAAAAGTGGACCAATTTACAATCCAAATCTTCAACATTTTTCGTTTTGGTTCCTTTGTCTTGCAATAAATAACTGCTTCAGTTTCTATTTGATCAGTTTCGTATTCGGTACAAGGTAAATACATGTTAAAGTACAGGTCTGATGTGGTTTTGACCTGGAACGCTTCCAAGATGGCCAACCAACAGCCATGTTTGCTCTTGAGATGGAAAGTTGCAATAATAGTTTCAGTTTTATCTGATCAGCTTCATATTCGATACAAAGTAAGTACAGGTCAAAGTACAGGTTAGGTAAAATTTTGATGCCAGTTACTTCCAATATGGCCGACTGGTAGCCATGTTGTTCCTTAGAGGACATGTCACATTACACTACTTTCCAGAAAGATGAAGCATTGACTGGATGGTTGTAAGGTGGGTGAGTATATTAGTCTAGGTAGGATTTTAGAATGACCTTGAAAAGTGGATCAAATGCCGCCATTCCCAGTCTTCGACATTTGTTGTTTCCAGTGCTTTGCTTTACGTATGTAATGCTTCAGAGAACTACTTCAACATAAACAAGCTGCACTGTGATTTGATCCCAGGGATATGATGAACTTCTGACATTTCAAATGTTTTGTTTGTAAATTGTTTTCAAGAATATGATATCGAGGGTTGCATTCAATTCCCCCTGCACTGATTGTTTACTTGTACCTTATAGTTCATTGACTGAGCAAATTCTGTAAAAGCTTTCATAATTTATGACTTTGGTCCCTGTTTTTGAGCAGGTACTGACATATTCTTATCATTTTTATCTTCTGTTGCAGTTAATGAAGGAATTGTTGATAACAACTAAAAGTACGTTTAAAAAAATATAGGAATCATAATGTTGGTAACAGGAAAATTGTAGCCAGAAAAGTATTCTGTCTATCATTTCTGTACTATAGGCTGTGAATTTACTGGAAAATGTTGGAGATACTGACAACACTGCAGTTGATGCTTATTTATCATTAGCAAGGTTTGCTGATGCACAGTACCAACATTTAGCTAGTTATACAAAATCAAGTACTTACGAAGCAAAGAAAGATTTGGTACAAAAATCCAAGATGGAGGCTGAGAGATTACGGAAACTTGGAGACAAGGGGAGGTACCTATCAATTTTGATTTTACAAATTAAATTTTTGTTGCCTGTATAGTCATTCCTTAAATTAGCAGTAAGTGACCCAGTGGAATTTACATCTTTGTTTAAATAATAGCATTTATGAGCTGATACAAGATAAAAACAATATAAAAAAGTACAGTTTCCAATACGTGTATTTAAAATCCTTTCAATAGATCACACATAAAAGTGTTTAATTTAATTTTTATGAGGTCATTATAAAAAGTTGTTTGTAACTGTGTACAAAATTCTTTTCAGTCGGTATTTAAGAACACTAGAAGGACAGTCTGTGATTGACGATTCTGAGCTGCGACAAATGGCAGATGACAAAAGAAAATTTTTAAAGAAAGCTGTTGAAAATTACCTAATGTGTCTACAAAGAGGCAACCAACATGACTTACGTGTGTTCAGATTGACCTCATTATGGTTTGAAAATGGCACAGATGATGATATTAACAAATTAATTCAGGTAAGTTGACTTTGGGTAACCAAACAATTTTATGCAGATTGATTCTGCCCAACCTCTGCTTTATGACATCTAGTAACCATTCTATTAACAAAGTAAAAAAACTAGCCGCATCCAGTAATCATTCTATTAGCAAAGCAAAAAAATAACTGTTTCTATAATGCATCAAAACTGGCTCAAAGTGCACCATAATGCAGGAAACTTCATTTAAAATAATCTGCAGTGTTCCGGTACACTATTAACCCTGTTCATTAGGTGCTAGACAGATTTACATTTATTTCCCTTTCTCATCAGACCCTGGTAATCAGCGGCAAAACCATAAGCCAGATAATAGTTAACTCATCTGCTGTGTGCTATTGTTCATTCCCAGCCTGCTTCTTTATGCATTGCATGGCATGTCTGTGGTTATTTTATTCTACTCGATAAGTACATTAGAAAAATTCATACTACTTGGAACATTCAAGTAAGTTCCAGTAGTGTATGAAACCTTTCAAAGAAATATTAAAAGTGGTTGTTCTCCCACCCTCTTTGAACTTTTTTTTAACAAGCCAGGTTTTGTCTTAGTTTTATTTTTAATGATTACCTGTTCTTGTTTAGGACATCATCAATTACTGCCAATTATTTATTAATATGGAAGAGCACTTACTTAATCATTCTTGTTTTATTTCATTGCAGCAAGGTTCAAATCGGTTAGAATCTTTCAAGTTCCTACCTCTGATGTACCAGCTAGCGGCGAGGCTTAGTTTGCAATCTGGTGGTTTGTCTAAGAACTTCCAACCAACGTTAGAGAAGGTAAATGTTTTACATATTGTAGCATATGGTCCATTAGTAAATTTATGACTAGTGCAAGTGAGTATGCCATTAATAAAAGGGAGGGAAAATCAATATGTCACTGAGGAAAAAATGTCTTTTTGGGCAAAGATCAAAATGCATTTAGAGCAACATGCAGTTATTTGTGAGGTTATGCAAATGGTTTTAAAAAGTCCACCTGTGTTGTTTCCATTCATTTTTTTCTTTTATATATTTTGCAGATTATTTTCAAGTGTGCTATTGAACACCCTTATCATACACTGTTGATTATCCTTGCTCTGGCCAATGCTAACAGAGATGCTGATATATTCGACTATGCCGCAACCAAGAAGAGGCTATCTACGCAAAACAGTCAAAATGGACAGGTACATGACTGTGTGTGGTTGTATTTTCTTCGTGTAGATATAAGCTATGTGGAAAAAAAGGCATTTCTTTATTAGGATTGTGATAGAAAAGCAGACATAACTGCTGGATATTCTTCATACATGAGAAGCAGAGAAACTTTAGCATAATTTGGCAATAATTATATGTTTATTTAAAAACCTGTCAACCCAAGGGGTTGACTTAATACAATAAAATAGCAAAGTTATAAAAAGTAAAAGTCTTTAAAACAGATGGTAATACAGTTTAAATGCACATATTAAGTTAAAAAGATTGAGAACTGGACAGAGATCCAACACGAGTTACTAATTAATATGTACTAGACATTACTGAAGTTTATAGAGGGCACTTATAATGAAATCGCTCATAGTTCCTTTTAATTAGTCTTTATGCAGAGCATTTAGAAATTGACCGACCCCCAGAGTAAATAGCTTGTAATCTGTTTATGTGTGAGCAGGTAGTGAAGTTTGTGATCAGGGTCATCAATAATGTTGACAAACAGTTTTTTTGCAAGCAAATATCTTGACGATCACTCAAAATTATTTGATTTATTTCTGTTTTCATGTCAAAACAACTTGTGGCATTAGTTAAATTTTAATTCAGTCATAATCAATTTACAATCACTGTTACTATCCCATCAGTTTACTTCAGAATAAACTTTAATTGCAGCACTATGGATAATATTTTTCCAACGCCAGCTTTTTAATTAACACAAAAATTAATTTTAGGACCGTGTTCAAGTTGCTAAGCAGTTGTTGAAAAAACTGCAGTCCCACAGTAGTCGGATGACTGACATCATACGTAATATGGAGGTCCTATGTGATATGTACATTCAGCTGGCCAATACAAACGTAAATGACCACAAGGAGGAGAGAAGTATGTTTTATTTCAATCTATGCATAAACTACATTTTATTAGATGTTAAAAATTTATAAAATACCTCAAAATGTATCACAAGTAGTCTTTACTATTTCTTCATGATGTTTTATTTTTAATTGTTATGAATGAATGTAGAATAAATTGTAGTTAGCAATATGATATAATGCTGCAATGTTTCTGTTCAATCTGTATTACAGAACCCATCCCTTTACCTAGAAAGCTGCTTATCTCAAGCATTTCAGAAGTGACGAATGTACCGGTTTTCACGGTAGATACTAAGGTATATTTGATCATTAAATTATATAATTTTTTACAGTGTAGCTAGTTTTACAGGACTGGCTTTGTTGTTTAATTTTTTGTTAATCTTCGGAAGCCAGAGTTTAATTTCTAGTGCCAAGGCAATAAGCTATATGATGCAGTGTGATGTAATGAACCCTGTCAATTTTGGAACTGATACATATACATTCATCTTATCTGCTAACAATGTTCATATTTATGTTTAATAATAAAAAATTCTTACTGGCACATTTTACCTTAAGTTGGTTATTCTGACTGCTTTAATTTCTGTTTGTAGGTGGATTATACATGTCGGTATGACGAAATAATATATATTCAAGGATTTGGACGTACATTTCGTCTTGCTGGAGGGATAAACCTGCCGAAAATCATCACATGTTGTGGATCTGATGGCAAGGATAGAAGACAATTGGTGAAGGTACACTTACCACCTTGCGGATGAAATAAACCAGCAGGACTTGTTATTTTGCAAACCTGAAACCAAATTTGTAGATGACGTAAACAACAAAACATGAATGGCCATAAAAGCTCGATCTTTAATTTGTTTTGTAAGAAATGGTGTCTAAAATGAGATGCATCATACAATTATCTTCTCAGTATAGTGTTCTTACACTGCTGATCAAAGGTATATAGTGTGGCTTAATTGTCAAATTATATGGAAGAAAAAAAAAAGTGGACTGCCTATGCATGATAAGAAGATATTGTTTGCAAGATTATGCATATAAATTATGTGTCTTAAGTTATAAAATAAAGTGAATGGTTACATATGCTTGCAGGGCAAAGATGATCTACGGCAAGATGCAGTGATGGAACAAGTGTTTGGATTGGTCAACAGCCTTCTTACTAGAGAATCTGAGTCTCACAAAAGAAGGCTGAATGTCAGGGTATATAAGGTATGTGTATCTGTTAGGCTCAGTAAGTTAGTTTGAGTACACGTAAAAGGTTTGTTTGAAAATACATCGATTTGAATGTTCTGATGTGTCTGATCCTGGGGGGTCAGGCAATATGAAAATGGGCACCCATGTTCCACATTTGGACATGATAGAACATACTGTACATGGTGGAAAGAAATAGTATAGAAAGTTTTTTCCTTTTAGAGTGTGTACAGAATCAGAGCTGGGTATCATGTTTTTACATCAATTTTAATAAACAATATCTGGAAAGGTCAGATTTTACCCAAATGAAGTTTCATACCTCCAAAAACAACCCCTTTTTGTGATTTTAGGCAAAAAAAACGTACCCAAAATGTGTCCAATGGCTCTAAAAATCTACCCTTTCACGCCAACATGATTTTGGGTACCCACATTTTTACCAACTCATTCAGTATTTTTTTGTGTAACCTTATGACACAAAACCAGTTTAGCTACAACATGCCCAATAAGAGCCAGTGAGATTATCTTTTGCCATGTGCCAAGTTTCTTCTGGTGTATGAGTGTATTATATTTCATCAATAGGTTATTCCATTATCACAAAGATCTGGCCTCCTAGAGTGGTGTGAAGGTACCACTCCCATTGGTCAATATTTGATCGGTGGTGGTGGAGAAAAAGGAGCTCACGAAAGATACCATCCCACAGAGTGGAATGCTTTAAGGTGCCGGCATGAAATGAATAATGCGGTGAGTAAACAGATAGCCTTAATTACCAGTAATTTGCATATGCTACGGTACTTGGGCTCTACAATTTCATCTGTTATAAATTCAAAAGTTGTATATCGAAAAAGCTTTAAAATACCAAGTTTGTGTGCTATCAGTATAAATGCAGGATATCTCAACAAAGCCTATTTATAAGAGTTAATCAGATTTTGTTCTTACTGCTTTGATGTTAAAACTAATAGTTATGTGGAAATTAATATTTTAGGGAAGTGTATATAATATTAATATATAGATTACAAAAAAAGAAAAAAAATTAACACCTGTATGCTGCATATAGCATAATACTGAAGACTGTCTCATATGATAAAAGTATGACATTCTTTATTTCTAGAGAAAGCAAACCAAATCTGAAAATATGAATGAAACACTACTGAAAGCGTTCCATTTGATCTGTGAACATTTCAAACCTGTATTTCGGCATTTTTTCCACGAAAACTTTTTGGAACCTCCTGTTTGGTATGAAAGACGTTTGGCTTACACGCGTAGTGTGGCTACTACATCGATAGGTTGGTATTTTAAATAACCATGATTGCTAGAAAGCCAACACTGGATAGGTATTACATCTCTGAGGAAGACATAATATATAAAAAGAGTATATCATTGTTGTTTCTAAATTAATCAAATTTGCACTCTACTTTGCTCAGTGCTATTGTGAAATTCTCATGTGTGCTCAAGTCACACAAGCATGCAGTGAAGCATCGCTACCTAATGGAGGCTCTCTTTTCACTGTTTCCACTGTGGTTGTAATGTCAGCCAGTAGATAACTTATCTCTTTGTTGTTCCAGTCGGGTATGTTCTTGGTCTTGGAGACAGGCACGTGCAGAATATTTTGGTGGACTGCAATACAGCTGAGCTCATTCACATTGATTTGGGTAAATGCAAATATCTGTACTCTGTACACATTTAAAAATTCCAAAATTTAGTAAATTGGACACTTTCTAGATATTTTAAGTATGAATTTCAAATATCAGTAGCATGAAATTTCCATTATTTCATTAGTTTTTATCTTCTTTACTTTGATCACTTTAAATTTTTGATTAGCATTTGTGTTATGCCTTGATTGTAGAATATGTTGTTAAAGTTAGTTTCAGAAATTATGATGCTAATAGCTTGAGTGGAAAAATCAGAAAAAAGGAATTATTAAAATATCTTCAAATAGTTTCTTTAAAATAACTTTTTCTGACATTTTATAGCTTGTGGTAAGTCGTAGCTGTGTAATCATGTGTTAATAACAGTTTTTATTTCCTCATCAAGGTGTTGCTTTTGAGCAAGGCAAGTTACTACCAACACCAGAGACTGTTCCATTCAGACTCAGTCGAGATATTATAGATGGTATGGGTATCACAGGTGTTGAGGGCGTTTTCAGAAGGTAAACATAAGAGACCGACATACAAAAGAAACAGGCAGCCTACAGCTAATAAATGTCATCATAATAACTAAATAAAAAGATGGCTAGGACTGACTGTTTCTAATAAAAGCTGTGATGCACTAAGTCAGGTCTCCAAAAAAAATTAATCTTTACAGTCAGTTTATTACCAGAGGTCTCAAGCCAAACTTAGTGGTGCAGATATCATGATACACCAGAATCATATCATACAGTTCTGTAATGTTTAATTTTTGCTGCTTATCCTATCTATAGGACATGCAGCATTGTTATCATCCTTGGCGTGGCAATGAGCAATATTAAGGAATTTACCTTTTTTAGGTAATAATAATTGTTCCAGGATGAAAAAAGTGCAGGCAATAGGAATATTAAGTAGAAAGGGAACAATATGTAATGTGATTTTTAATTGTGACGTGTTTTGAAGAAATAAGCAATTAATGATTTTTTTGGTAAATTTTTAGTAAATGTAGCATAAGTTTTTTAAATTAGCGCAATTTTTTTATTTGTCAATATTGTGAGTGCGTGTAAGGGACATAGTTATTTTTAAGGTATTTAAGGTTTAAATTGCTTTTAGAAATAATTATAAATTTACGTTAATCTTTTGAAATGCTTCTCGCCTGTAACGATAATGTGTAGAATAAGTCGTTTTATGTGGTAATAGATAAGAAATAAGTTTTCTATGTGATTTTATTTTTTGAGCCCTCGTTAAAATGTGTTTTGTAATTGAGTTATCAGGTTCTTCTTCTTCCAATAAATGTACCAACATCAATGGGTTGATGGCTTCGGCACATGTGAGGTGAAAAGACATGTTCG
>JAOXYB010050858.1:0-11715 GCA_028565635.1 Phoronis ovalis | reverse complement strand
GCTTCTTCGCTGCTCATATTTTTAATACTAAATACTTCAGCCTGTAATGCCTCATACAGGTCTTTTCTAATTTGATTATATTTTGGGCAGATTGTCGGGCAGGAATTCTCTGAATTTAGCTGTTGGAGTATTCGAATTTCTCCCTGTGTTACGGTGAATAGTAAATTGAAATATATTTGGAAAAATATGGGTCAAGTAGAGGTTGTTTTGTCTGCAGGAAGGCAAACAACATCAATTAGTACTTGATGTATGGTAAAAATTCTCAATTTGTATGGTTCCATTATTTGTACACCCCCCCTTTTATAATTTCTGAAATTTGTCCACCCACATAAATTGAGAATTTTGTGTTTCTCTGTATTCGTACACCTCATTTTTCCGTAGAAAATTAAATATAAATTAGAACAGGTAATGACAGTTTATACTAATATCCAAAACTAATGCACAGAAAAAAAGGAAGAATGGCAATGACAGTATAGGAGAATAATCTGGAATATTTACCTTCAAGTAAACTATATTAATTTCATTCAATGTATTACCCAAATTAAACCTCATAATAATATTATTTATGCTGTAATCTCCTGACTTCAAATTTCTTCCAAATGTTGATAGGCAAAGTTGAAGTTCAATAGGCACAGAGTATTTGGAGTATGTTTTAAGTTGTATGGTAAGGATTATGTCCTTTTTGGATGGTTGGTCGCTGTGATTTGCTATACAAGCATTAGTGACATTCAGCGAGTCTCACCCATCAGAAATTGTCTGAGGCAAATGCGATGCCATCTGCGATAGGAATCAGACTCTGAACAGTTTGTTATTGGAATTTCCTGTTAGTCTAAAAATTATGGATTACTCAAAATTTGTACAATCCCAAACTAGTTTAGGGTTTCATATTCGTATATCCCATTTATGCATTTATGTGTAGGTTTTTGAAAATTTGTATACCCATTTTTTTTAGGAATCTATTATTTCCCAAAATTTATACAACCCTCAAAAAAATTAAATTATCTTTGTAATGTATGAATTAGTGAATGTTTACCATATGTCTCATTTTTATAATGGAAATCTACAATTGTCATTATAATTTTTTGTTTTAGAACAATTTCGTGGTGACATGTCTGAGTTAGACGATGCTGGAACATATTTTGACATTGGTCCCAAACTGGTAACACAAATAGGAACATATCACTATATGAGCACCCGTAACAACAATTTCTCTAACCGCAGTCAGAAAGGCAAAATTGTAGTGGTTAACTATCCTATTGTGGTTCGTAGCATTGGATGGAATGGTGGCCAAATAGAGTTCACGTATGTTTTTCTTCAATCTGTAAATAAGGGCTATAAAAATATTTGAGGTACTTGTCATTCATTCAAGTGGAAATTCTTATAATAAAAAGGAGCATAACATATATATTGTACTTTAACTATTGATTTTATATAAAGAATCTATAATTGTATTTATAAGTGCCACAATTTTACAAAGCAAGTTTATGCCCATCACACACAGTGGAAATGGAAATGTGCGTTGTTGTTGTCAGCATAGTCATATATTGCAGTTTTTACCACCTTTTAAGATTTATCTATAACCGGAAAGACAAAGTTTAGCCTGGATGACTCAAAGGCGGATTTAAGAAAACCAGGCTAGGCGTATTTTAAAATGACATAGATAAGTAGGCCAAATGCCAATCCTAATTTTTCCTCATTAATTTAGCATGCATTGGGATATCTGAACAATTTGAAGATGGATATATAAAACTCACAGTGGGCAGATGTTATAGCTTAAGCAGTATTTTGAAATGACTTTAAATAGTGTGTTTTGCAATGATCCGCAAGTGACAGTTTTGCCACATTCAGTTAGCATAGAATAACCATGCAGCCTTTGTACACTGGGCAATATAGTGTCTGGTTATAACCCATTGTTCCTATTTAGGTCATGTTTACATTAAGAGTGTGACATCCATCATTTACACAAGGTTAAAAGTAGATGTAGGTATATTTTGTTCTCTAAATCTAAGGAAGTGACTTTTGGGAAAAAAAATCTAAGGAAGTGTCACACCTCCAAAAAACACCCCTTTTCGTGATTTTAGCCAAAAAACAGACCCTAAGTGCGTAACGCGTGTTTCGCACCGGCGGTTCAAAAAATATACCCTTTCACGCAAAATTATGTTGGAACATGTGTACCCATTTTCATATTGACTGCCCCCCCTGGGACTTTCAGCATGCAAAACTCTTGTTTCGAAGATATAGCCACTTTGATGTCATGTTATACCAAAACATTTGCCAAACACTATCTGCAGCATCAGGTTTAATTTAAGGAACTGAGAAACATGCTTTAATCTATCCAGATATCAAAGAACTATTCAAAATAATTTGTCAAATAAGTAGACATGCTTTCAACAGTTAAGCGTAGTTTATGGGTTGGCCTCCAATATCGCTCCCACCTTTAGCTGCCATTACCACATAACTGTCTTTGTCTGCATGATAACTAGCTTGTTGAGATTGTGGCACCGTAGTGGATGATTACAACGATATGCCTGTGGGTAATGTGATGCAACTGACATATTTGGTTAATGAGTTGGCTGCATAAGTAGATAAGCTGATGATAACTCGTACCAAAACTCTGACTGCACTAACAGGTGAGATTGACATGGTAACTGCAACCCATGAGAGCAGATGGCTTAAAAAACTAATGTGTGCCACTCAAAATGGGAGAGTATGTTAACCTAGCGCACTTTTTTATCCCACCCTGGTGCATCACACATGCTGGAATTCGTTTTAAAGACAACTGACACAAGTTATGTGATTGGACTTATGACACGGGGAAAAAGGGCGTAGATATTTGGTTGCATACCTATATACAACCAGTATAAGCACCAAATGTTTTCAGTTTGCAGCGTAACTGATACAGAACAGAGCTGCAACCATAAAGAAGTATGTATGACCCGATGTGTATGCTCAAGATGTTAAGTTTGAACAGAAACAGCTGGTTCTGCCTGCCCTAGGATTGACGAAATTGATGTGGATCTTTTCATAACAACAACTGTCAAGCGGTAGCAATCCTGTTTTTGATGTCACAGCTTGACCTAGTGGCGTCAGGTACACCAATGTAACATTACCCAGGCAACCACCATTATGGTTCCACTTGGGCAAGAAAATCTGTAAAAACTTCCAACTTGGTAACTGTAGCTTCAGCCAGTGCAAACTTGTACATGTTTGCTGTGGTTGCAGGGATCCAGACCCTGCCACGTGTGCAAGTGTGATTCCCTGCAACTCCCAGGATTTAAAAGCATTACCTTCCACTGAAGACAGTTTGTGACTCATTTGTATAAATATAGAATACGATTGTGGTACATTTGTATGCATTTCCGTCTTTGCATACTGAAAATAGATATCAAAACCCTATGATTACAACATGCTCTCAAGGGTATACTTTTAGAGAAATGATAACATCTCGCATAAAAAAATTAGCAGTAACTGTGCCATCATTAGTCTGATGTCATAGTTTCATAACTCTGTGATTTAGTTTACTGGGCAGGTACGTGTCTGGTCCACTATTTTTTTGTCAGATGTGGAGAATTTACTGTCTACGACGCTATAGTGCTTTTCATCCTAGTAAGAATATTCATGTCTGGGACATTTCATTCACTTGTTGACATTGGGTATTTCTACTTTATTGTATCAATGTTGTTTTGTGTTTTATTTATCTCTACTCAGTTTTTCAGCCTATACATAAATTGAAACTTAACAGTTAAGTGCATTTTACAGGTAGGACTCCAGAGGTCGCTCCCCCCTCTTTAGCCGCTTTGTCAACCCATTCCTTTTGTGTATGTAATTGGTTCCCCATATTTTTCTCAGTTTTGATTAGAATAAACTGATTAGCCCAAACTATTATCTTTGTTGTATCATTATTGTTTTGTGCATTTTTTATCAATTTGCTCTGTTTAGTATTTCAGTATAGTTATGAAAATGTCAACATTAAAATTGAATTCATGTTGTTTCCTGTCAAACTGTAGAAGGAAACACCTCATTTCATGAGGGAGGCATGCCTCGCTGGTATATATGCTTGTGTACACTGAAGCCCCTGTTTATACTAATCTTGCTTTATTTACAGTGAAGCTTCAGTTGCAGTAGATCGTGGGGTGTTCCTTCAATTACACACACTTACAATGGAAGCTTGGCATCCAGAAGATGGCTTGGAGAAAATGAAATCTGTGGGCAGGGAAATGTCAGTAAGTACATAATACTGTACAATGAATAACTGCAGATAAAATGAGTTCAGGAATCAGTTACTGTTACTGTTAAATTTATTCATTTTTAAGTGTATTTATAAAATGAGCGTAAAGTAGACGGATCTCCTACAAAAAAAAAAGCCTGTCCTGTTTGTGAAGAGACCTCTTTTTTGACATCAATGGTACTAAAGTAAAGGGACATAAGTAGACAAAAATCAGTAAAACAGAATCTCTGATGCAGAACGCATAAGAATCTATATGTTTGGAAAGTTTTGCATTTGCAAAGGTAGATTTATTTATAAAATAGTAAAAGTTGATTTTAAATGCGAAATTTTTGTTAGCGGGAACCGGCAAATGAATCCGTAATTTTGGGGGGTGTTTACCAGTTTGTTTTATCTGTACAGAGTATAGCATAGCTTTTTAACAGAAACTTTTATACCGGGGAAATACTTTTGGGTTTTGTGACGTTATCTCCAGGCTGCATACGAAGCCACTGAAAAAGATATTACATGTGTCAATTGAGAAGACATACAAAAAAAATTGAACTTTACAGTAATTCTAAACCTATTTCCCACGGGTAAATAAATGTCAAATTACAGATCTAATATGGCCGACTGACGACCATGTTTGTTCCCGAAGCAGTACCTCGTGGTATGTGTATGGTCTCAAAGAGACGATTGTTTGGTTTTAAGAAGGCCATAGATTTGTGGGTGTTATAGGCTAGGTGGTATTTTTGAATGATTTTTCAAAGTAGACAATTTGGCAATTTTTTGTGGTCATCAAAACTGTTTTTGCTGAGATCTTGAAAACTCTGCTACATAGAGTGATCACTTTAATTAAAAAAATAGAGGCCAAAGTACAGGTCAAGTACGTTATTGATTCCAACATGGCCAACTGGCAGTCATGTTTGTTCTCGAGATGGTACCCTAATAACAGCTTTAGTGTTTATGAGATCAGCTTTATATTTTGGTGCAGCATAAATATAGGTCAAATATGCATTAGATAGTATATCATGTTACATGTATAGCCACAATGATGAAGTGTATCATGGACAATTTGAAGTGTGATGGGGAGCTGTCTGCAAAAACAGACCTTTTGTTTGTAATGTTGTGTAATTAGTCCTTCAGTATATGTATTTGGCAATAAATTTTGTAAGCTGTACGTATAATTATCCTGTAAAAATACTTTTGGATTCATTCCTCTTTTTAACAGATATGGGCCTTGTTTTTGTTGTAGCTGTCCTCCAGCATAATATTTAAAACTAATTTTCTCAGCAGCTTGAGATGTTCACAATAAGGAAGTGTTATCTTTGAAAGAACAAAGCATACTATAGCGTTCAACAGCATAATTAGCTAGTGCATCAGGCCTGATTCTGATTCAGAAGCGTCAGTAAGCTAAACTGCTTATTAGAGATAAATAGTTGGTTAGAAGTTGGTTTTGAAGACTGTTGAACTGCATCCTCCATTAATTTTGCTAGTGTTTCACAAGGGAGATATTACTGAATAGATGATGATGCAACTGAGATGACCGTAATAAGTGCCCAAGTACAGATAAAGTTGATTTTAGCTGCTGATTTCCAAAATGGCTAATTGTTAGATCATAGAAACCTTTTTGTCGCTTGGATTTATAAGCTTTAAAGTGCAATCTTTCCAAAAATGTATACATTTACGATCTCTTCATTTTGATTAGTAAAATTATAAAGAAAGTTATATAAGACAAATAACAATGTCATAAAAGTTATTTTGTGTTAAGTATGCAAGAGTTTCACTTGTTTTGTGTTACAGGTCGGTGATGGATTTGCTAGCAAGTTTATTGTGCTGTACCCAGCATCAGAATTAACGTCTGTTGACAAGTCATTTGGAATGAAAATAAAGGTTGATGATTCATCTAATTCTGAGATACACATATATTATTCCAATCCGGAGAACTTTGCCACATGGACACGTATTGATGCAGAAGTGGTTGATGGGTATGCACAGTTTAATGCCAGGGAGGGTGGTGTCTTTGTAGCTCGAACTGTATCTTCAGCTGGTGTTATAATTGGTATTGTGCTAGCTGTCTTGATTGTAATTACGATTGTACTTGGAACAGTAATATACTGTAGAAAATATCCACAAAAATGGGACAATTTCGGTGCTGGCATAAGGAGTGTAAGTCGATCAATGCAGGCTAAAGTTTAGTTTTGTGTAGAGGTTCTTTATCTAAAAATAGACAGCCTAATATCATTTTTTGGACTTTACTAATTTTATATTTGTAATAATCCTTGTACTCCATTACATTAGGATATAGTTTGAACGAAAGGGAGCAAACAGTTGATTTCTACAAAAGTGAAAATTGAATACAAAAGCACAAAAGTTACTTTCTGCATTATTATATAACTATGTTCAAGATGTATCGTATACCATTACACTTATGCCTGCATATCCAAATTGATCACCCTTGATCAACATAATTCTTTCAAATTCTGCTCAAGTAATAATTATATTTTTACTGCTACATTTAACCACAATATACTGGTTACCACAAATGGTTTCACAGGGTTAAGTGAACGAACTTGGCCTGGGGGGCAGCCAGTATAAAAGTGGGTTCTCATGTTCCAACAAATTTTGGTGTGAAAGGGTATATTTTTTAGCCGTCTGAGTGTAACACGCGTTACGCTCTTTGGGTATGTTTTTGCCCAAAAATTGTGAAAAGGGATAATTTTTTCAGGTATGACACTTTGTTTGGGTTGCCCCTTGAGGTTTCACTTCGTTAGGGTTGTCGATAAAAATTTTTTTATCAACAGGTGACTACAACGGGTTGTTTTTATATAATGACAATATAACGACTCCCTTAGGGTGTTATTTTTTTTGAAAGAGCCATATTGGAACATGAGTACCCACTTTCCTATTGCCTGCCACCCCTGGGGAACTTGGCAATAACACTTTGTCTGCATGAAATAGTGCAAATGACCTAAAAGAATGTAGAACATACAATTCTAGTGCTTAACATTTTACAAACGGGCATATAAATAAACAATTATTAATCTTTAGCTTGTGTCTGTGTGGTCATGTATGTTTGAATTTGGTATTTTAAGTTTAGGTGTATATTTCTTTTCTGCAAAATTTGAGAGTTATTTGCTGAAAATCCTAGTATACATTGTGCGTATAAATATCTATTTTTAATAGTTGCTGAGTCATGAAGCGTTTGTATATTTGTATTTATCCATTTTTAAATTGATTGTATTGAATGTTACTGCTGCAGGACAGCATAATAAAACATGATTGTATCCGAACTATAATTACTATTTAGATATTTACTTTTTATTCCCATCCACATAGTGGCTGGGCATATAGCCGTAGTGAAGGAGTTGTCGTTGTCATCGTATGTAACACTTTCCTTTGTCTAGCGATAACAGCTTCAATTTTTACCCGATCAGCTTCATATTCGGTACAGGGTAAATACAAGTCAAAGTGCAGGTCGGTTATACGTTTGACCTTGATTACTTCCAATATGGCCGACTGATGTCCATGTTTCTTCCTGCGTTTATAGCCGCAAAGACGAAGCACCACCTGGACGATTTAAAGGTGGCTCTAATAAGGCCATAGGTTGCTGGGCGTAATAGGCTAGGTGACATTTTAAAATGACCTTGACAAGTAGGTCAAATGCCATTACGAATCTTCGACATTTTTTGATATGCATAACACTTTATTTGTCTCGCAATATCTGCTTCAGTTTTTATTCGATCAGCTTCACGTGTGGAACAGGGTAAATACAGGTCAGAATACAGGTCGATTATAATTTTAACCTGGATCATTTCTCAAGATGGCCATAGACTGGTGGGTGTAATAGGCTAAGTGACATTTGAAAAAGACCTTGACAAGTAGGTCAAATGCGGCAACGATTCTTGGACATTTTTTGTGGTGCGTAACATTTTCTTTCTCTCACAAAAATTGCTTTAGTTTTTATCCGATCAGCTCCATGTTCAGTACACAGTAAGTACAGGACAAAGTACAAGTTATATGTAATAATGACCCAGATTACTTTCAAAATGGCCAACTGGCGGCCATGTTGGTTCGCAAGATTACACGTCATAATAACACCTTCAGTTTTTATCCGATCAGTTTCATATTCGGCACAGAGTAAGTCCAGTCCGTAGTACATGCTATGTATACTTTTGACCTAGATTACTTCCAATATGGCCGACTGGTGGCCATCTTTGTTCTCGAGAGGGCACGTAACATTGCGTTTATAGCCGCGAAGACAAACCCCTACCTGGACGATTCATAGGTGGATCTAGGAAGACTATAGGTTGATGGGCGTAATAGGCTATGTGACATGTTAAAATGACCTTGACAAGTAGGTCAAATGCCGTTACGAAACTTCAACATTTTTTGCCGTGCGCAACACTTTGTTTGTCTTGCAATAACTGCTTAAGTTTTATCCGATTAGCTCCATATTCGGTACAGAATAAGTACAGGTTATGTATCATATAGACCCGGATTACTTCCAATATGGCCGACTGGTGACCATGTTTGTTCCCGAGAGGGTACATAACGTTGCGTCTATAGCCGCGAAGACGAAGCGCTACATGGACGATTCAAAGGTGGGTCTAGGAAGCCCATAGAAGCCGGTCAAATGCTGGTACGATATTTTGACATTTTTTACCGTGCATAACACTTTCTTTGTCTCGCAATAACTGCGTCAGTTTTTATCCGATCAGCTCCATATTCACTACAAGTAACTACAGGGCAAAGTACAGGTTTTATGTAATATTGACCCGAATTACTTCCAACATGGCCGACTGGCGGCCATGTTGGTTTGCGAGATTGCATGTCATAATAACAACTTCAGCTTTTATCCAAGCAGTTTCATATTCGGCACAGAGTAAGTCAAGATCGCAGTACAAACCATGGGTAATGTTCACCTAGATTACTTTCAATATGAATTATGTGTAATTAAACGCTAATTAAATTTCATACATTTTACACAACAGTTTGACAATACCATTATGACATAGCTTGAATGTTAAAGTTTTAGAAAACATATCTTTTGAGTGAAAAAAATGTAATTCGGATTTTTCACAAATTTTTATTTAAACGAGGAGGGTCTAACTTAGCCTTAAGTCAACTTGTACATTTTGTATTTTATTCGCAATTGCATGAAGCTCTATTAGTTCCTCAATAGTTCCTGCATCGCCATAATCCTATAATATACAATGTCATCTACAAATCTGAAGTATAATTTTGTCTGCCTTCCCCATTAATCTGGTTTCCCACTCACCCTAGTTTTGTTCCTGTTATTGCTGTGCCATCGTTCTGTATATAGTGATTGTTTTTAAATGTGAAATTACTATTTTCTATTGTCAATTTTATCATATCCATTATCCTTTCTGTACATATAGTTTCTTTATTTCTTTCATTTTGTCTTTCTACATCCTTCTGGTTCTTCTTTTGGTACACTTGGGTACAATTTCTTTATGTCCATGCAGAATTGTATTGATTTAGTTGATATAGATTTTGGTGTGTTCGATATTTTACATACTCTTTTTCAGCAATTTCAGGTAATTTTTCTGTTGGATGTCCTGCACTGTGTATTATTACTCTCAATGGGCATTATTCAAATACCTACAAGTATTAGACTGGTCCATGTGTGAAATGCAAAATGCTAGCTAAATGCATGTATTTTTCACGTATTTCACACCTATAAGTAAAAACTGTAGTAGGGGGTATTGTTTATTTCTTTTTAATCCAGTTAGCTTGAATTTATATCTGCAGGATGTACCTTATGAGTTTCATGAGGTGTCATCAAACGTTAATTAAATTTCATTTGTTGCATACACGATTCCAAAAATACCACATGACACAGCATGAATGTTGAAGTTTCAGAAAACATTTAGTTTGTGTGAAAAAAATGAGATGCAAATTTTTTACCAATTTTTATTTAAATGTAACAAGGATGTAGCTTAGTCTTAACTGAGTGTGAATAAATTGAGCTACCTTAATTAGGTATAAACATGTTTTCGTCTCTTTCTCATATTGATATCGATGAACATTGTAATCTCACCATAGGATATATTACACAGACATTTGTTTTTCTTATGTTGTACAAGGACACATTTTATTTGCATATTCCTTGGATAAAAAGATATTCAAAAATCCCACCTATGGCCTTAATGAATCCACCTTCAAATTGTCTAGTCAATGGCTTGTCAATCCGGCTCATTGCTCCATGTGACATATCCTCTCAGGAACAAACATGGCTGCCAGTTGGCCATAATCAGACAAATTATAACCAACATTGACATGTATTAACCATGTAGTGAATATAAAGCTGATCTAATAAAAACTGAAGGAGTTCTTGCAAGACAAAGTGTTACACACAAAAAAATAGCAAAGATTCTGATTAGCATTTGATCCACTTTTCAAGGTCTTTCTAAAATCCCATATTGAAAGTAATCCGGGTTAAAATTACATCTGACCTGTACTTTGACCTGCAATTACTCCATAGTAAATATGAAATAAGAAGCACATTGGATAAATACTGATTAAGCTGTTGTTGGTATGTACAACTGCATGAACAACGATGGTTGACAGTCAGCCACCTTGGAAGTGATCCAAATTTTAAAACTTGTAACTGAAATGTACTTTTACCTGTATTCACCCTGTACCGAATATGAAGCTGATCGGATAAAAAGGAAGCAGTTATTGCGAGACAAAGAAAGCATTACCCACAACAAAATGTGGAAGATTTGTGTTGGCATTTGACCCACCTCTCACAGTCATTTTAAAATGTCACCTAGCTAGCCTAATACACCCATCAAACTATGGCCTTCGTGAATCAACCTTTGAATCATCCAGTCAAATCTTGATCTTTCTCAAAATGGACACAAAATGATGGCTACCAAACATGGCTACCAGTTGGTCATATTGGACGTGATCAGGTCAAAAATATAACCAATTTGTATTTTGACATTTACTTACCCTGTACCAAATATGAAGCTGATCAAAAACTGAAGCAATTACCACAATACAAAAAAGTATAACGCACAACATAAAATTGTCGACACATAAAATAACACCTACCCTAATACGCCCACCAACCTATGGCCTTCATGAATCCACCTTTGAATTGTCCACTCAATGTTTTGTCTTTTTTGGAATGGGCGCAATGTAACGTGCTCTCAGGAACAAACATGACCATCATACAGCCATATTGAAAGTAATCCAATTCAAAATTATACCTATCCTATGCTTTGACCTTTACTTGCCCTGTGCCGAATATGAACCAAATCAAATAAAAAATGATGCTGTTATTGCGACTTAACATCTCGAGAAAACATGGCTGCCAGTCAGCCATCTTGGAAGTGATCCAAATTAAGTCATTCCTGCACTTTGACCTGTATTTACCCTGTACCAAATATAAAGCTGATTGGATAACAAGACATTTGTCATGTCTAATGCCCATCCAATGTGTAGGATTATATTTTTTTAACATTATTGTTTTTTACATT
>JAOXYB010050847.1:0-11718 GCA_028565635.1 Phoronis ovalis | reverse complement strand
GATGATGTTTTACCTGGGTTTGTACGGTTTTATCACAGGATGATGTTTTACCTGGGTTTGTATGGTTTTATCACGGGGTGATGTTTAAGTTGCTGTTCCATTCTTGACAATCTTTCCTCCCAATCAATTCTTGACTTCTTTCTACTTAAAGAAACACAAGCTGTATAAACTGGGATGACATCATGTTATAAGTACTTGTGCAATTGCTGCTATGCGAATAGGATTGATGATACATACAAAAAAAGTATTACTTGTAACATTGGAAGCAGCATCATTCTTAAGGCTAAGCTAGACCATCGTTACTGTTTAAAGAAAAATTTGTAAAAAATCTGCATTGAATTTTTTCACACAACATAATTTTTTTCTAAAACTTTAACATTCATGCTATGTTATGGTGATATTTTCAGACTTATGTGTGCAATGCATAAAATTTAATTAATGTTTTATGACATCTCATAAAAATCATAAGGTACATCCTACGGCAAAATCATGCGGATCTAAATTGAAGCTAACTGCGTTTTTAAGAAGTAAATGATACTTCCATCATTTGTTTTGACCGAATTGTAAATACTGTGAATAATCTTTGAATTATTAATTAGTGTTTAAAAAAGGGCATTTTTTTATTTGCTAAAAAAACTAAATTGATTATATAACCAAAATCTCTGGTGCAATTTAAAAATGGTCAAAATTTAATTATGGGAATATCGGTTACTTGCTAAAAATATAGTTAGCCCGAATTTTGATCTACTGGGTTTTCCCGTAGGATGTACCTAACGATTTTTGTAGGGTGTAATTAAATTTCTTACATTTTACACAATAGTTTCAAAAATACCATTATGACATAGCTTGAATGTTAAAAGTTATAAAAAGCATCTATTTTGAGTGAAAAAAATGTAATGCAGGTTTTTCACGAATTTTTATTTAATCAGTGGCGAGGGTCCAACTTAGCCTCAATCAGTGACGAGGGTCCAGCTTAACCTTAAACAGTGACGAGGGTCCAGCTTACTCTTAAACAGTGATGAGGGTCCAGCTTAACCTTAAACAGTGACGAGGGTCCAGCTTAGCCTTAAACAGTGATGAGGGTCCAGCTTAGCCTTAAACAGTGATGAGGGTCCAGCTTAGCCTTAAAGCAGCATAATTATTTGCATAAGGTATAAATTAACTCCAACAAACAAACAATTTGGGTTCGCAATGTCAAAATTTGATCTTATGCAGCTGAAAAGTGTGATACTTGACTGCCATTTTACCCCAGGGAATTTAATATTACATAAATTTACTGATGCTTATAATATGTTAAACATACCCCATAAGTACAATCCCTCCCATCAGCAGCGAGAGTGATTGTAATTACGCGATGTCATCAAATGAAAGGCAGAAGATTAAGCACAAACACATGCTTTTAGGTCTAATTAGTTCGAAAGACAATATTAACAACATAGTTCACCTTGAGGTTTCACCTGTTTCAAATTTGTTGAACTTGATTTACATTAATACTGAAGCTGAATTATAGTTACCCGCTCTCTGCTGACACCTTGTTAGTACTAGTGATAACAGATGAAGAGTGCTTGTGATGCGTGTTACCCGCTCTCTGCTCACACCTTGTTAATACTAGTGATAGTACATGAAGAGTGCATGTGATACGTGTTACCCGCTCTATGCTCACACCTTGTGCCTTTTACAAGTTAGTGTATCATTAAAGTTTAGTAACATTCAGATTTTGTATTATTGTTTTCTGTTCTTAACACTAAGGGATATATGCCTAAACTATGTTTCGCAAATAATTTTAAATTGATTCTGTTGCAAAATTGGCAACTTGACAAAGAATTCTTTCATCTATACCTTTTTAATTAATAAAATGTAAATGAAATGGTAATAATTAATGGGTATGATAGAACAATTGAGAAAATTGACCTTTTCAATGTGCTGAATTCTTAGTCAGCTGTCAAATCCAGCACTTGGTCACAATATCGCATATATAGTTTGCAAAAGCTCCTATATGCAAAAAAGGACTGCTACATATACATAGCATGATTTCGTTAATTTTTTTGCTTAGATTGCATATATATGTTAATTCAAATTTATTCTTAGTTAAGTCGCAAATTTATAGACATGTTTAATTTTGACTGCAGGTAACACGGGTGTTACATTCTGAGTGCAAGACATTGATGCTACTGTAGAGTTTCCTGTTACTGGGTTGATACATGGAAGCAATATTCTGTAAGTACAGATTTGTGCCTATATTTTACCGAAACTTTTATCCAGTGTGAAAGACCAACGGTTAACAAGATACATATTGGTGTATTCTAAAAAACGTTGACAGCTAATGTGAACTGTTTGGGTGTTTTTGTTATAGCAGATCTTCTGTGAAACTTGACTCTTGAATTATTTTAAATTGGATATAAATATTTAACTACAAGTAACAATCAAGCATAATCACAACACATATTATACTATCATCCCTATTTACTTTTTTAGGTAATGCAATATTACAGAAGACTTCATAGGCTCTTTATAAAAGTGTATATCACATGACAGTTACTGAAAGAAAACTCTGGTGAAATGGTGCAGATTCATTTAACTGTTGCACTGTACAGAGTATATCTCCATGTGGTTTGTGATGCAAGAATATTCTTACAGTTGTACACACTACTCGCATTACAAAGGATTGTAAAACTATGTCTTATACTTCCCTGATATTGCTTTTTTTAACTTTCATGGCTACAGTTTGGAATCATCTAGTATTTAAAATTAATGTGAAATATTTGGTCAAACTAACATTTTACTACAGTTTTGTTAAATCAATTGGACCCTGTTATAAGCAGAAATAGATTTTATTTATTTACATTTACACAAAACAATAAAAATGATGTAACATTACGTATGATCAGTGTGTGATACTGTGCAAAGCATAGTCTAACAAAAGCGATGTGGATGAAGGAAAAGTGCAGTGATACATCTTGGTAGGAACGCTTAATGAAGTCAATAGTATTTGCAAATAGGTTAACGTTTTTTGCCTTGAGTGGCATCCCAAACAAAATACGTGTCACAAGTACCTCCCCTGGATAATGGACTGCGGGGATGTGCCGCGGAACCCAATCCAAAATTTTAGCTTGCGGTAGCAAACCCAATCCAAATTTTTTTGAAATACAAGGGTAGCAATCCAAATTTTGTGAAATATAAGGGTAGCAATCCAAAATTTTAAAATATTTGAGTAGCAATCCATTTTTGCGCAAACTGACTGATACAAACCAAATTCCAAAAATCGTTTTATGGATACAAACCTAAAATTAATCCAAATTATTTCCTGTAAGCAGCTGGTAGCAATCCAAATTTTTGAATTTCTTTACGGTAGCAATCCAAAAAATACCCATAAGTATACAATCCAAATCCAAAATTTTCAACTGGGCTGCACACCTCACCAAAAAATACCTTGAGTACCCCCCCTCCCCCCCGGATCTGCCACAGGTTATACTACAGACTATAGTCATGCATACTTGGGTTTCCATAATTTTTTTTACTAAATTAGGAAATTCCTTAAGAATTTTATATATCCTTGTTCAACAGTTGTGCCAGTAACATAACAATTTCACCAGAAAACTAATCTAATGAATAATCATAATTTGCTGCCAGCATAATTGCACAAAAACCTGTTTTCAAATGTCTTTCGCCATAAAATTTTCAAATTGCTTTCATGCTTTTCTGCCAAACAGAAAATCAAATAAACTCAGAAACTAATAACATATCTCACAAATATCATGTTTTGCTGCATCATCAGTGCGCGTGCCCGAAACTGCGAAAGTCGCAATGTCATGCACTATAAAAAGACAGAAACGCTCGGTAGAAACGTTAACAAGTGATTTCATGCGCAATAGCTAAGCATTTGGGAAGTCAATACAAATCTGTCAGAGCTCTGACGGCTTGACTTTGTCAATCATGTATTCATGATTCATGTTAATTATTACGGAGTGGCTAATTTAATTATTATTACATTAGTTACTTACTTGGCGCGTTTCGTGTAGAAGGATTCAATAGAGAATACAGCTTTGTTAGTCACGTCCGACGAGTCGTCGGGTCTCTTATCGTAGGCAGACATAATCCAACGCGTATAATACCCGGGTTAATTAACCCCGGTCTATAGTACTATACACGAAATATTATTCTAAAATCTAACTCAACTACTTTGAGTTTGCCGCATGAACTTCTTTTTGGCACATCCGGAAGAATGTATATTTCGATAAATCAATTTTGTGATTATTAAGCCAATTAATCCCGGACACTGTATGTGTTGGAAGATTGAGGTATGCTTTTACTAACTGCAATAAGATGTACAGTGATTTGTGATCTCCTTTAATAAAACCAATAAAAAATCCCATTAACACAAGCAGACGACCCCATTACATCGAAGATACATTTTGTAAGACCATTTATATATTCTTGCGCTACAGGTGCCCTAGTGCTGCGGTTTAAGGTATAAAGCGGACGTAAGAAGAATCTCAAATTAAATACCAATCTTTGTTGACAAAATAAGTTATTCAATCTAGCAATTCTTTAAGATACATTTACTGACATTTTTGGAAAAGTATGATGGAATGCGGTGAACTATGTTTTGAAGTCGAGAGTAGAACGGAAGTGCAGTAGTGCTTAGATATAACAACAAGTATGCCATGGCTGAAGATGGTTCTATGAAAACCCTCCAAATTACAGACACTCCAGCGGCAGACATGGGGCCTCTCATACCCCTAGGAGATGGCGATGACATCAGAGAACTCGATCCAGATTTATACGAAGAAAGATTTAGGGTAGATAGGCGTAAACTGGAACAAATGCTCCAAGGTAAACTTTGATGTTCTGACAATCTATAATTCACCTGGCTGGCTAAAAGTTTTGACCAGTTTTATTTAGTCGTTCCGTTATTGATTAATTGATTCGCTGACGTGCCTTTTGTTGAAAGTTTAGATAAGTTTATTGTCAAACCCTCCAAGGTAAAACTAAAGCCAGAGCGATCAATAAAATTGCTATAGTAAAGATCGCAATTACAGGAAACTTCTGCTAAGATATATTAATTAATCATTGAGTGCACGAGTAAGATGAGTTCTCCATCTTGACCTTGTTATTTTAACTGCATGTTCTACATTGTATATTATGGTGAATCTGGCGAGTTATAATTTATTTGTGTGGTGCTGTATCATGATTTATCCAGTTAATAGATCTCTGTATCAGGTTAAATGTCAAGGTTTAGTTTTGTAGCTCATTTACATATGTGGTGTCAGACTTCATATTTTCTATGCCGTTTGTTTACATGAGGGTGGAGGACGTTAGGGTTGACACCTTGGTAGCGTATTTTGCATCACTATGTATGTTCTGTTGCACATTTGATGATTTGAAAGTAGAAGGAAGGCATCAATTATCAGTCATTATAATATTTCATGTTAGCCCAATGTGCATTCCTTTATTTATATCATCATATCACTCTCACTGCTAAACCGTTACTGATAATCAAAACATCACATATTCCGTTATTTATATCATCATATCACCCTCGTTACTAATCCGTAACTGATAATTTAAACGTCAAATATTCTGGTATTATCCAGAATACTTAAATATCTTTTATACCTTTTTTTTCATCCTTTGATATTTCTTTGTAAGGCCAGAATTAAAAAAATGTTTGTTTGCTGTTTACCTACCCAGTATTTTTGGACTGGGTAGGTAGGTAGGTAGGAAATTTTTTTTATTTCAGATTTCTTTTTCTGTGTGAAAGAACCGACACCCCATGTGTGAATGAACTTCTGAGCGCATGATGCTTATAACCTTCGCAAAGTACAGCATGATATTTAAAGATATACTTCAATGTTTCATTCATCAATACCAGCAGATAGTAATAGCAATCGTGCGAAGTTGTCCGATAAAAGTTAGAGCAAAATAAAAATAAATAAGTAGAAAGGAACTGTAAAAAAAACTTTTCAGTCGCGGCTATTTTATTGGGTCGGTCGGTAAACAGCAAACAAACATTTTTTTAATTCTGGCCTTAGTTACAGACCCAATCCATTATTAAAGTACAGACAAGTATTAAATTGACATTTAAATGTTCAGCAATATCAATATGTACAGGCACATTAAAGTATTTCTCATTTCCTACTATATAGCTTAACAGTGCGGAATGAAAACCTCAGGAGACAGGTAAATGCAGAGAAGTACACACATAAGAAATTGTTAGAAAAATTAAATATCTAAATATAAATATCTATATATATATATATGGTTGGTTTTCATTACAGTTACTCCATACATATATTACATAATAATAACAAAACTGAAATGCACTAATAGATAGGTCATGAACCTTATCAGAAGAATCATTTTGCTATTAAAATTATGAATAGAAATGCATTACTCATTCCAGCACCAATCGCCTGTTAATTTGCAAAGGATGTACATAAACCTTAAAATAAAACTGTTTCATATACAACATTTTATTAAATGCCAACAAAACCCACTAACAACATAAAAATTAAATCTATAACAGTGTAATATATTTGGCATACTGTTTATGACTATGTCACTTACAACAATAATTAATATGGCATTTTATGCAATTTGAAATTGGAAGCTTAGCTTTAACTGATATACTGTCTACGATTTACTTGTAGGAGTGGAAACAATCATATACCTTGAAGGCGTGTGTGTGTGTGTACTATGTGGGGGTACAATATAATTTACTATTGTTTGTAAACCTTGTATTTTGGTTACAAGACATGGGATTCACCAAGATAATGGCTAGACCCCTCAACAGCACCCATCTTGGACAGTTTACTTATTTGTAGCAAGATGGTAGGTGCTATGAAAATAGCGAGTCGGCTTCAATTTGTTAATATGCTATCTACAAATATAGCAATGTTATAACACTACGAGTCTCAAGGTAACTCATTTATGGTAGGTAACAGAACAGATTTATGTTGCATGCTAGTTCATTAGTATGTTTTCAACATTGATTTTTCATGTCAGATTTAAGTTACATGGCTCTAGTATAATTTATGACTATTCTATTCTAAACAGATGGGAAGACATTTTCTGTATGGCATGGAAGATACATTTGAAGCAAATTAATTCTTATTAATAATGTTTTTGTTCCTGATATGCAAGGATCTTTTTAATACATCAATATTCTTTGAGGCTACATCTTTACACTGAGGGAATTAGAATGAAATGCATTCCAAAATTTAGTACCAGAATTGTGACTTTTTAGTATCGCTGTATAAAAATTGGCATCTTCAATCTTCAAAAACAACCTTTAAACAAACTTTTAAGATCTGGAGACACTGTTATTTGTCTATATTTTTTTATTTGTATAATCAGAATGAAGATCTATATAAAGACATATAAAAGTTATACGTTTTTGCCAAGATTATACTTAGTTTATAACTCCAATAGACAAAAGGTGATCATTTCGGGAAAAACTGTTTTTCAAAAGTTAAATTTTGAAAAAAATAGGTCAAAATAGGTCTCAGATCTAAAACAAAAATACGATATGATAGGAACACCCTAGTTTTCTCCAGTGTTTCACTCTACTGACTATTTATAAATAACATTTAATACCATGTGTGACTCAAGATTCTGAGATACAATTTTCTTGTTTCTTAAAATAGTGATAACATCATAGAAATACTCAGTACTTTATATTTTTAACAGAGCAATAAGTAATATAATTAACTAACAGAATTCACTGAACATGTAACAATAAAAGTTTAATTTAAAAAGTCTCATTCTAAGATTTAAAAAAATTCCTTTACAGTTTAATAACCTTGTTAAGTCTATTCTAGTGTTGATGATCACAAAAATAAAACCATTTCAGCAACAGAAATCTATAAGATACCATTATCTATATTTAGTTGTGGAATGACGTAGCATGTAGCTAAAAACTTCCACAACAGTATAATGACGTAGTCAATTGCCATGTGCTCTTAATCTAATTTGTCTCTGGCAAGATGGTACTGATCACAGCAACAAATACTATCAATTCCCCTTAGAAATCTTAGTATGGTTCAAAAGAGTAAGCCCTGCAAGAATTGCTAGGTGAAAACTCACATGCACTGTGTATGATTCATATCGTTAATTTGAGTTATCCCAAAAATACAATAAAAATAGCTTAATACTGACTGCATTAACAGTATTCCAGGTAACAAAGTCTCTTACTTACATTTGCTATCTGTACAAAACCCTACAAACTTTAAATGACCTACTAAAATGTGCACCTGAGGGCAATACTGTAGTTACAGGTCAGTGAGTCATAACAACTCATTATAAACAATTATGAACAAAACCTTAAAACTATATTACAGTAATAATGGATGCTCAACATATGATTCAGGATATTCAAGCAAACAGGTATAAACAAGACAGGCCACGGTTCTAGCCTCTAATCACAAAAATAAAACATTTCCATTCTTTTTGCATAAACATGATCTAGCAATACATTTTAATATTTAATACAAAAGCTTGCTTGGAATGTAATTCCACTTATAGGTAAAAAGCACATAATGCCTAGCAATATGATAGGAAGTATTGCATTATTAAGTATTGTAGAAAATATAGCACTTTATTATCTCAGTATTCAGTCAGGAAACATTGATCAGAGTAGCTAAAACCTTGGCTAATACTGGGTATAAATGTCCGGGGGGGGGTACTCAAGGTATTTTCTGGCGGGGGTGTGCAGCCCAGTTGAAAATGTTGGATTTGGATTGTATACTTCTTACGGTATTTTTTTGGATTGCTACCGTAAAGAAATTAAAAAATTTGGATTGCTACCCGCTGCTTACAGCAAATAATTTGGATTAATTCTATGTTTGTATCCATAAAACGATTTTTGGAATTTGGTTTGTATCTGTCAGTTTGCGTAAAAATGGATTGCTACTCAAAGATTTTAAAATTTTGGATTGCTACCCTTATATTTCACAAAATTTGGATCGCTACCCTTATGTCTCAAAAAATTTGGATTGGGTTTGCTACCGCAAGCCAAAATTTCTTGAGTACCCCCGGGATAAATGTGTAGGTTTTTCAGTTTTCAATTCCTCATAGTTTGAGTCAGTTTCTTTGAAATGTTCCTCATCTCCCTGAACAGTAGTTCTAAGACATATTTAAGCAAATTAACATGCCAGCACTGTAAGTGTCAATACCTAATCAAAATTGGGGTTCTCAGCAGGGTTTCTAGTATATAAATGGTCTTATCTGAGAACATCATTTAATATAAATTAAATCTAGATTTGTGGTTTTTAAGAATAACAGAGATAAAACAACAGAGACAGGACTTGTTGATATCAATATAATAACATATATTTCTAAATTATTTCAACACTTCTGTTCAAAGTGTTAAAATAAAATTACTCCACATTTTAATGGAATATTCCATTATTAAAGCAGGACATAAACTAGGTTTTCCACCCAAATGCAATTCATCCTTATCTATAGCTAATACGAAATACCTAGGAATACTGAGCACATATTGCGATGACTTTAAAATATACCTATTTCTAACCGGCACTGCTGTAATTCAAAATCAAATCAAACTGATGTGATGACCTAATTTCCACCAGGTGCTCTATCCTTAATTATTTTTAAAAAAAACACCTAAAATGTGGAAATTATTCCGGCATTCAATTCAATTGTCATTTATGTTTAACTATAATGAACAATGTATACCATACTAAAAGCGAATTGCTTAACATTTCAAATTAATGCACATGCATGCCAATCAACCGCCATTTTCGAGGTCGGCAAAGTTACCGAATGGTCGCCTTTCTTTAAGGCAATCTCCAAAATTTCAACATACAGCATGACAGCAAATATATACATAAAACAATTTAGAATTGTACTGAAGTCGTAGTTTCAGCGTAATATAAAAATTAATCCACATTTGATGATAAATTTAAAAGCAAATATACCTCTTGCTGGGACTGAATCTTCTTCGACGCCATCTTGAATGAGGGAGGAGCTTTGAGGCTGCCCTGCGTGTTCACGTGGTTAACTGTCAATCACGATGACGTAATCCCAGTTAAAATAGAATCGCTGGTTTCCGTCGTCACTCGACAAGCGTGAGCAAGCCAAAAGGTTCACATCGAAAAATCTCGCGAGAACTACTCATCTGTCCTTCCGGGACATGATGTCGTCTCAGAGCGTGCAGGTTGGGGGGGAAAGCATTCCGAAGTGGAAGATTGCACTTGCTGTAGGTGGAGTTGCAGCTTTAAGTGTTGGTGTATTGTGGTATTTGAGACGCCGCACATCTACAAAAACAGAAACCGAGAAAGAAATAAAATCAGACGAGGTGAAAGAGCAAGATCTTGTGCAGGTATTTTATAATCAGTGCTTGGTGAATGCTGTACCTGTGCTTGGCTGTTGACCGAACAGAATTTGTTCGGGACATTGTTTAGCTCTTCTTTCATTATTTTAACTCTTTGGTTGGTGTACCGTCTCTGCCATTTTTTTTCCACATTTCTGAAAGGTTCTGTGTAGGCATTTGAGTGTTGGCCAGCTGCAATCCGTGATTGCATAAAAAACAAGACTAAACAGTACGAAGTCGAACTCGAAGGCAAATCAGGGTATATCTAAGGAAATGGTAAGGACACTTCTGGGGATCTCAGGTTATCTCGAGAAGAAATGAGATCACGAAATGTACCTAGAAATGAGAGTAAAATTCAAGAATTCCCCACGAATTAGCGGTAAGAAGTTAATCTAAGGTAAAACATGTTTAAGCATTCATTCCAGTTTTCGATATCCTAGCTAAAAACTGATAGAACAATGTGAGAACCCGCAGAGAATATGAAACCGCGACATAAAAGAGAAAATTGAATTACCAAAAAAAGTGGTCCATGGAACTGCCAAAACCGAAAGCAAATCAGGCAAAATTTCCTTATGTAAACTCGATAAAATTTCAACATGACCTGCTATTCAATTTTGCACGTGACTGTAGTGGTCAACAACTTTAACATAAGATCCCTGCACAAATCTCAGACGAATCCACAATTTCGATCTTCCTCTCATCTACTACAAGCTGAACTGCAAGTGTCCAACCCTGGGCAAATCAATGCCTTCTAGTGTTTATCAAAGACAGAATATATTACATGTTAGTCATGGTATCATGACGTTCTGCACTTAGTAGCTCTTGATAATCTTACGTGTGAGCTGTGCGAACAGTCAGGGAATCTTACATAGCCAATTACAGTGAAAGTGCTCAAAGTATGGAAATCTATGTAATTCCTACCATATGAGTTCATATATCACCGTCCACATACTATGTGATTATCCAACTTCAACTCGAACTACTCCTATGACCATTTGTAACTCCTGCGCTGGAACCCAGAGGGGAAGGGTACTCATGAGCCCTAGGGTAAAACATGCTTACTGCATGGTAAAAACTGCATTTATGAGTTTCAAATGATGATGGGAGTAGTGGAAGTTGAAGTTGGATAATGAGAGAATATCTAGACATTGATGTATGAACTCATTCAGTAGGAATTACATAGATTTCAATGTTTGAGCACTTTCACTGTAATTAAGGTTGCTCCTATAAGGGAGCAAGCCTACTGGTTTTGTATGATTTCTTCTTTTTCTTCCAATTTTCAGCAAGCTATATCTCGAAGACGGTTATAGCTAGGAACTTGATACTTGATGTATGACATCCCTGGGGTAGGCCATTGTTGACCTTGAGGTCAAAAGGTCATTTGA
>JAOXYB010050836.1:0-11719 GCA_028565635.1 Phoronis ovalis | reverse complement strand
TAAATCAGTATATGTTGGTACACAGGTATAATAAACTAACAAAAGATGTCACTGCATGTCAAGACCAAATATAATACGGATAACAATATAGATGGAGCCACTGTCATTACAAAAGGTAACTTACAAAAAGAAAGTATTTCTTAAAGCAACCGTAATAAGGTATTGTTCTAGTTTTGGCTAAATATGTGAAGGAAGCAAGGAATATAGCATTTTGTGAATGAACTGCACAAGCTTGCATTGTTCATTCACAAAATGTGACAAACTGGGAAGTTTGGGTCTATTATGACAACTGTAGCGATATACTGAGTTATGTCTGTAAAAGACCAAAGTGAAGCTATACCCCTAAGATTGCCAAGTCAAACTATAAATTAAGACTATAAATTGTTTAATTTTGCTTATTGCCAACAGCTTTTTTTTGTAAAAATTAAGAAGCTGAAGCTTTCCATGTTTATGTAAGTAGAATGTTGACTTTGTTAATTGTAAACTCCATAATTGTGTGATTGATTGGACTTGTATTGCTGTGTCAACTAGCGCAAGCAAACTGATTATTATAAATTGCATTCAAACCACAAAATGTTCTTATAAAGTATTTTTTATTAAGAATCACAATTTTCCTGTTTAGTTTTAGACAACAAGTGCTTTAAACTTTTTGGTTTGGATGAAAGTAGTCGACTTAACTGGACAGCTTCTTTAGAAGCATGCCAAAGCTTGGGCAGAGGTTTTGACTTGGCATCCATCACAAGTTTACAAGATCAAGGTATGTCCACCTTAACATTACCATAATAATTGCACATTGTAGTCTTTTGAGTATTTAGAGAATTTTGGCATAAAATTATAATGATACCATTCTCTGTTTATGCTAAAAGATAATTGTAGTAAATATATGCTTTGCTGACACAATAAGCCATTTTGAGTAATTATAGTTAGGCCAGAAAGATAAGTTGTTTAACGGGCAAATGCCCTCAAGATCTGATTAGGTAGGACTGCTTTTTATTTATATTTTATAAAAAGTGTTAACAGACGATAGCCCTTAGAACTGAGTCGGCCAGGCCTTTTTTAGTGTTAAAAGAAAAAAATACAAAAACCTTTTTGAAGCAACTGTTCCTTTAAACAATGTTTATTAAAAAAAAAGATAATAATTTGAAGCGATCATGCCCATTAAACAAAGTTTCTTGGCCTTACCGTATAAAAAGGTTATTTTCATCAAAATGTTTCTTGAAATGAACTTGTTTATATAAATATAATATCAGTTTTTCTTACTCAATACATATATATTTTTGACTACTGTCTTTTTTATGTGTGAAATTAGCATGATAATATGCTAATATTTAGATTGTTGAATGTCGCCAAAACTGTTGTTTAGTGTACGTTTAAGCAATTAAATGTAATTTTTCCAGTATTTAGCGAGTGATCTAATCCTTGTGCATTTTTATGCCTATCGCACATAGTGCATGGGCAAATAGTCGTATGCAATGCGTCATTGTCGGCGTCATCAGTACACTTTCTTTTTCTAGCAATAACAGCTTCAGTATTTACCCAATCAGCTTCATATTCAGTACAGGGTAAATACAGGTCAAACTGCATGTCTGTCATAATTTTGACCTTTATTACTTTTAATATGGTTGACTGGTGGCCATGTTTGTTCCCGAGATGGCATGTTACTTTGCGTAAGTTGTGGTAAAGACAAAACTTTCACTGGATGATTTGAAGGTGGAATCACGAAAGCCATAGACTGGTGGGCGTAATAGGCTAGGTGACATTTTAGAATGACCTTGAAAAGTGGGTCAAATCGCAATTTAAATCTTTGACATTTTTAACACTTTCTTTGTCTCGCAATAACTGCTTGGGTTTTTGTTTGATCACGGAAAATACAGCTCAAAGTACAGGTCTGGTAAATTTTTTACCCATATACTCACTGCACATCTACTGTATGACGTCATAAGAATTTATGATCACTTCATATGCTGACCCAATTGCTGTAGTATGCTTTCGCCAAAATGAACAATGTTTTTCTTTTACGGAGGTAAGCAAGCACAAATGAAGACAAATATCGATATAGCTTCTGTATCGTTGTTTATGACAAATATCAATATGGCATTAGTTTATGGCATTAGTTCTCTACGGTGCAGGCCTGGGAAATTGCAGCCCGGAAGTGCAGTACATAACTCCCTATACTGACTTCCTGGATTTGTATTGAAATACAAATGTGAGTTTATGGTTTAAACCAGGCCAACTAATACACATTGTGCATGATAGTATCTGATTTAATGCAACCAGAAATTACACCAATAATTAAGTGTGCTGTCAGCATATTGAATGCTTTGTGTAAATGATAAACTTACATTTAGTAATTGCAAGATGCATACCCCAGCTGTGATTGTCTTTGATCATATATATTTTAAATTAATTACACTATTTTTCACTGTTCGTTTTGTAAAGCATTCCTATTTGCAAGCATAACATTCTCCAGAGTTCTTGTCTTTGGTGATCATATTTTCAATAACATCATTTTTTGTATACTGACTTTACATTCATGTTTGTCAGCAAATTTAGGGTAAAAATAATTTAAAATATAAATAGATAGTGGGAACATGAACACAGTCAAGATATTCCAGGACTAGGGTGTGTGCAGTGTGACTATAGCTATATAATAGAAGAAACTCATAATATGATCCAAAAATATAATATTTCAATAAATATTGATCAAGATGTCAAAACATGACAAAATCAAAACACAATATACATTTGATCATTTTAAATTGGTATAATTATAAATTTTATGCAGTTGCTTGTAAAGTGGGGACATAGGAATAGTTATACAAAAAATATAGAGTATCCATTTTTTTTTTCAAAAATCGCTGGAAGTTGATAAAATAAAGTAAAAGGTTTTAGATAATATTCGATTTCTAATTTAACATGGCATCTATAATTACACAGTCAATTAAATAGCCTTAGTCCCTCTGGCTAAAAACATTTATAAATAATTATAAAATACTGTCAGTTCAAGTCAAATTTCCATTACTTTCCACTCTGTACACTGCAAATTGCATGTAAATAAACCCACAATGAAAATTACATTTACGTCATATACATACCAATTCATCAGCCTAACCATGCATAAACATCAGTCTACTTCTTATAGCACAAACCCATTTTTCTCACCTCGTAAACATTTGACCCATTGAACTAATACAACTGGCTTGCACTATAAACTAATTAGCTGTACAATGTTGCAAATTCTTGTTGTTCACCTAGCCCGAAGACAGTTTTAACAGTTTAAAAGCTCTCCATCTGATACACATGCTTTAAATAAAAATATAATGTATATTTTATTATTTTAAATAAATGCACTCTAACACATTCTCGTGAGCAATAGTGAAAGTTGCAAATACACACGTTCCCATTCCTTTTATATGTACTGCATTTTTAAATTAATTTAAAACTGCTTTATACTGCAACTTATAAACGACAGTTTTACTAAAATTACACACTCCTGCTCCTTGGCTGCAAATAAGGCCAATATTAAAACTTAGTTAAAGAAGCAGGAATCAAGTGCATGTGCCAAATATTCTATGCTGTAAAACAAAATGCAAATTTCTAATCTACTAACACGTACCAGTGTAGATAGATTTACTTTTAACCCGCATTTCACTGACATTTTTATTTTTTCAGTGTTGAAAACCTATATTTCTGGATATATCTTTCCTTGCTAAACTGTTATCGGCGCTGCCATTTTGAACTACATTTACAGATTACCCACTATACAAAGCGAGGTATGCGAGTGATCAGTTGAGCAAAAACTAATGCGAGGGTGCGTGTGTTTTTGACCCGGATCACTTCAAGATGGCTGATTGGCAACCATGTTTGTTCCTTAGAAGGCACGTTACATTGCCCCACATACCATAAACAAAGTGTTGACTAGATGATTCAAAGATGGATTCACAAAGGCCATAGGTTGGTGGGCATAATAGACTAGGTGACGTTTCAAAATTACCTTGAAAAGTAGGTCAAGTGCCAGTCCGAATCTCCGCCATTTTTTGACACTTTCTTTGTTTAACGTTATCTGCTTCATATTTGATATAGGGTAAGTACAGGTCAAAATGCAGGTCAATCATATAGAATTTTGACCCAGATCGCTTTCACTATGGCCAACTGATGCCCATGTTTATTTTTGAAATTGTATGTCACAATAACAGCTTCTAATCAGTTTTTATCAGTTCAACTTCATATTCGATACAATGTAAGTATAGGACAAAGAGCAAGTCGGATATAATTTTGACCTGGATTACTTCCAGTATGGTGGACTGGTGGCCATGTTTGTTACCAAGAGGGCACATCATATTGCATCGCATACCAGAAAAACGAATCCAAAGCTTTGACATTTTTTGAAGTTTCTGTTTTTACATGATCAGCTGCATATTCGGCATGGATAAATACAGGTGAATGTGCAGGTCGGTTATAATTTGATCTTGATTACTTCCAATATGGCCTATTGGTGGCCTTGTTTGTTCCTAAGAGGGCATGTCACCTTGCGTCAGTTGTGGGAAAGACAAATCATCAATTAGACGATTCAAAGGTAGATTCATTAAAGCTATAGGCTGGTAGTGTTACAGGCTATGAGGCTAGGTGACGTTTTAAATGACTTTGAAAAGTGTGTCAAACGCCAATCCGAATCTTTGACATTTTTCGTTGTGTGTAACATATTCTTTGTCTCTCAATAACTCCTTCAGTTTTTATCCCATGAGCTTCATATTAGATACAGGGTAAGTGCAGGTCATAGTACGGGTCAGTTGTATTTTTGACTTGGATTACTTCCAATATGGCCGACTGACAGCCATGATTGTTCTCAAAATTTTATTTTGCAATATCAGCTTCAATTTGTATCTGATCAACTTCTTTTTTGATAGAAGTAAGTATAGGTCATAGTGCATTTCATATTTAATTTTGACTCAGATTCCAAAATAGCTGGTGGCCATGTTTGTTCCCGAGAGGGCATGTGACTTTGTGTTGCATATCAAGTGAGACCAAGTGTTGGCTAGACAGTTTGAAGGTAGATTCAAGAAGGCCATAGTTGTTGGGCGTAATAAGCCAGGTGACAATTTAAAATGACCTTGAGAAATAGGTCAAATATGGATCCGAATCTTTGACATTTTTTGTGCATAATAGCTATTTCAGTTGTTATCCGATTAGCTTCATATTCCATACGGGGTAAATACAGGTCACCATGCAGGTCAACTGTAAATTTGACCGAGATCACTTCCAAGATGCCAACTAGTGGCCATGTTTGTTCCTAAGAGGTCTCGTCAGGTTTGGCCACATACTAGAAGGACCTAGCGCTGACTAGTCTATTCAAAGGTGGATTCACAAAAAACAAAAGGTGGTTGGGTGTGTTAGGCTAGGTAGCATTTTAGAATGACATTGAAAGGTGTGTCAAATGATGATCCAAATCTTCAATATTTATTGTGTATGCCACTTTACATATGTAAAGCAACTACTTCAAAAAGTGACTACCCGCCAGGGCTGCAAATCACATGCAACTTAGAACATGATCTGATTCTAGGGATGAGATGGGCATCTGACATTGCAAATGTCATTTATTTTGTATGCATCTGTTTAATAAAATTGAAGAGAGATTAGAAGATATAATTAAAACACTGTGTTTTATTTTAGTTTATTTGACAAGTCTTTTGCAAAATATTGACTCACCATTGTGGGTGGGTTTGAATAATAGAATATCAAGAAATCGGTTTCATTGGACAGACAATCAGCCTGTTGAATTTACACATTGGGATGACGGTGAACCTTATGGTTCTTCTAGAAATAATGTTGGACGGGTAAGGTTAATTTTTTTCATCATTCAAGAAGGGAGCCTTGCTTTGTAAACAGGGATTTAAAACCCCCTTAAAAATCCATGTTATACCCATCACTATATAGTGGATGGGCATATAGCCGTAGGCTGTGTGGCGAAGTTATTGTCATATGTCTGAACATAACAGCTCCAGTTTTTACTGGATCATCTTCATATTTGGCTCAGGGTAAGTGCAGGCCAAAGATGCATATAATTTTGGTTACTTCCAATGTGGTCGAATAGTGGCCATGTTGTTCTTGAGAGGACATGTGATGATACATCTATAGCCACAAAGACTGAATGATGCTTTAACCATTCAAAGGTGGTTTAAGAAGGCCTTAGGTGGACGGATGTTATAGATGTGGTATTTCAGAATGACGTTGAAGAGTTGGTCAACTGTTAATCCAAAAATTTGTTATTTCTTTCACAGTCATCAAAATTGTTTTTCCCCAGATCTTGAAAACTCTGATAAATAGATAGTTTACTTTAATTCAGAAAGTAAATATGGGTCTAAATACAGGTTAAGTTTGAATTTGACCTGGATCACATCTAGTATGGCTTTGTTTTTTCCTATAAATGGTACCCTGATAACATCTATAGTGTTTATCCCATAAGTTTCATATTTGGTTCAGCATACATAAAGTATGATTTTGACCTGCTTCATTATGGACAAATAGCAAGATAGTACATGATGGTATGTTTAGAGCCACAAAGACAAAACATCACGTGGATGATTTGAAGGTGGTTTAAAGAAGACCAAAGGTTGGTGGGTGTTGTAGGCTAGGTAATATTTTAAAATGACTTTGGAAGTGTGTTAAACGGCGAGCTGAAACTTCAACATTTCTTTGCAGCTGTCAGGTTATTTTTGCCTATATTTTGAAAACTGTGATGTGTATAGAGATCACTTCAAATCAAAAGGTAAATGGAAGCCAATGTATAGTTGTTGATTTTGATTCGGATCACTTCCAAAATGGTGACAGGCGGCTGTTTATTCCCAAAGAAGGTAGACTCAAAGAAGAATTGTTACCTGGATGATTCAGAGATTGTTTTAAGAAAGCCACAGATGGGCATGTGTTATAGGCTAGGTGATGTCAATTAAGTTAGTTCTTTTTCCTTATTCAATAATGAAAAAGGAAATATTTCATTTTTCCTTATTCAATTGAGGGTTTCAAGGGACCCAGCCGAATAAGGAAAAAGGAAAATATTTCCTTTTGTCTTATTCAATTTTGAGTCGAATATGGAACCATTTTCTTTTTTCTTATTCGAATGTTAAAGGGAGATATTTCATTTTTCCTTATTTGATTTTGAGTCAAATAAGAAAAAAGGAAATGTTTCTTTTTCCTTATTCGGTTGAGGGTTTCAAGAAAAAAAATAAAACCCACTTTGAGCTGAATTAGGAAAAAGGAACCATTTCCTTTTTCCTTATTTGTCAGAAAATGAAATTAACTCCTGTTTCCTTATTCAAAATCAACAATTGAATAAGGAAAAAAATGGTTCCTTTTTCCTTATTCAGGTCAAAAATGAATAAGAAAATAGTACCTTTTTTATTATTTGACTCAAAAACGAATAGGTAAAAAGGAATTATCTCACTGTAACTTATTCAAAACCCAACATTTGAATAAGGAAAAGGAAATGGTTCCTTTTTTCTTATTCAGATCAAAAGTGAATAAGGAAATAGCTCCTTTTTATTTATTCAAAACAAACATTTGAACAAAGAAAAAAGAATGGTTCCTTTTTCCTTTGTTGAATCAAATCGAAAATTTGGGTCCTCTTCTCTCTTGAAACCCTCAATCGAATAAGGAAAAAGGAAATGGATTCTTTTTCCACATTTGACTCAAAATCAAAATAAGTAAAAAGGAAATACTTCCTTATTCCTTATTCAATAAGGTAAAAGGAAAAATTGACATTGATAAATAACGCAAAGCTTTGTTTATGAGTTTATTTGTTTTTCAATTCCGCATTGTATTAATCAATGGTATGTTGTTTTGCTCTGTGCGAGCAGCTACGACAACGAATCAGTACCTACCAAAAGGTTACAAATATGCAAATTAACTCTCTAGCGGTATGCATGCTTTGTCATGAAACCCAATCAATTATCATCCTGGAAAGTCATGCCTTCAACCAGCCATTCAACAACCAATAATTAAGCTACTTGTGAATGTAGTAAAACAGTAACCGATCAAAATCCGTAAAATGATGTCATACGTAGCCATATTTAAATTATGCAAAGAATCATGGTAAGGCTAAAATGAGGTGCAGTACATGGATGCTATCGAGCAGACAACTACTAGATAAATACTGGATTGTATAAAAGTAGCATAGTGTGTCATGGCTAAGAAAAGTCCAGGATATACCAGATTGCCAAATATTCATGCCAAATATTAAAAAAAATCTGAGTGCATGCCCTCAGACCACCCTAGTTTCGCTTGGATACTAAAACATGTGTTGAATGCACCACTTTGTATGTGGTACTCGTGGCGAGCCTCAATTTTGGTAATTTCTGATCCAAAAACAGCCATTTAATTATGATGACTAATGTGCCACACTTTTAATTATAAACAGTTTGTCCACCTTGAACACTACGGAAGAATTACCTCTCTGTGGGAAAATTACTGGTTTCTACTTAAATGTCCTTCAATATCCTTAAGAATGGTCTTTTCACATGGATAGCATGGCGTTATAAAATATATGCAAATAATAGCAAATTATAAAATATACACTAATAATTTTAATAATTAATTACTTAGAATTGTGGTGAAATCCGTCCACATGCTTTGAATGCAGGAAGTTGGGGCGTTGCTATATGTTCAACTGAAAAGGCCTACATTTGTGAAACATGGAGAGGTAGGATTTAATTTCAAGGTCTTATAAAATGTTTGCTCGTTTTCATGCCTCCGTTTTTCATAATAATGGTGTTTATTTGCTGTAAAAAGTTTACTTAAAAAAAAAAAGCAATATTCCGCTTCTGAGCACAAGTGTCAGCATTACCATCTTCAAGTCTTCACATTAACCCTTGAAAACACTGCTCTGTCCATGCACTGTCTAGTAATATTATTGCAATCCGCATGTAGATGCCAGATAAAAGGATGGTCACTTGAGATACAACATTCTGAAAAAAATTAACTTTATATTAAGTAAAATGTACCAGACAATATGATGACAGTAAACTAAACTTTTCTTCGAGCAGTTAAGAAAAAAGCAGAAATATATATATATATGAAACTGTTTTTGTAATTTCTATTCTGTTTTGTCTGTAACATTAATTGCTTGTCTGCCCCCAGAGGTCACCAACATCAACACCGATCAATGTGTCGTCATTACAGCTTAGCTTTTCTGTTATTGCATACTTTGTTGAATTTGAATATATAAGAAATTTGTTGAATCTAAATGATTCTTTTCAGATTCAAGTATCACAACTTCTTCACCAACTGAATCAGATAACTGTCGCACTGGTTTCACCAAATACAGTGACAGCTGTTATCTTCTAGATAAAAACTCCTCTGATACATGGACAAATGCAAGACAATTTTGCCAGGACCATGATGCAGACTTAATTTCTATCACTGATAAATTTGAGCAGGCTTTTGTGCAACTGATGGCCATTGAGGCTGGTATGCATGTGTGGACTGGAATGAGCAGCAGCCAGGTAGTTGCATGATGTTCATTATATACTAAAAAGTGGATAATGATTAAAATGTACTAAGCATCAATTCCTCAAAACTTCAATCCAAGCATTAGCTTTAACTCTTTGGTTTTTGTTAACCAGTTCTTATTCACACATTTGCATCACTGCCTAGACTTATGATTTCTACAACTGAAGTATACATTTTAAACACATACAGTTTAAATTTATATACCCTCTTGAGATATATCAAAAATTTCTTCCAGTTATTCCCATTTTTTATGCCCACCACTACACTGGCAACCATGTTTGTTCTTGAATGTTACATTTCAATAACACCTTTAATGCAGTCATATTCAGTACAGGGCAAGTAAAGGTCAAAGTACAGGTCAGGTAAGAAATTTTGACTTCGATTACTGCCAGTGTGGCTGACTGATGGCCATATTTGTTCCCGACAGGGCGCATCATATTGTGTCACTTTTCAGAAAGACGCAGCTTTGACTGCAAGATTTGAAAGTGGATTCATGAAGGCATAGGTGGATGGGTGTATTAGGCTTGTGGGATCTTAGAATAACCTTGAAAACTGCATCAAGGCCGATCCAAATGTTCAACTTTTTTGCTGTGTGAAATACTTTCCATGTCTTGCAATTGTTGCTTCGGTTTTTATCAGACCAGCTTCATCTTTGGTACAGAGTTAATTAATACATGTCAAAGTACAGGTTGCTATAATTTTGACCTTGTTTATTTCCAATATAGCTGACTGGAGGCCATGTTTGTCCCGGGAGGTGGGATTTTAGAATGGCCTTAAAAAGTGGATCAGTTACCGATTCGCATCTTTAACATTTATCCTTGTTTGTAACATTTTCTTTGACTTGCAATAATTGCTTCAATTTTTATATGATCAGTTTTATATTTGGTACAAGTTAAATACGGATATATGTATAAGTTTGTTCTGTATTACTTCTAAAATGGTCAACTGGCAGCCATGTTTGTGTCAAGATGGTACATCTCTATAACGATATTTTATCTGATAAGTTTCATTTTTGATATTGAGTAAATAAGTAGAGGACAAAGTACAAGTCAAGTGTAATTTTGAGCTTATTTCCAGTATGTGGTATAAGGACACAATTGATTTCCCCATCCACTTCTACAGTGGTACAGTGTAAATTCAGGTCAAAATGCAGATCATCTCTAATTTCCATGTGGATCACTTTCAAGATGGCCGACTGGCGGCCATGTTTTTTCCCAATAGTGCACGTTACGTTGCGCCCATTTTGGGAAAGACGAAGCAATGACTGGACGATTCGAGGTGGATTCACGAAGGCCATTGGTTGGTGGGCTTATTAGGCCAGATGACATTTCAAAATAACCTTGAGAAGTAGGTCAAATGTCGATACGAATCTTTGACAATTTTTGTTGCGCGGAACACTTTCTTTGTCATGCTATTGCAATAACTGCTTCAGTCTTTATCCGATCAGCTTTATATTTGGTACAGGATAAATACATGTCAAAATGCAGATCGTCTATAATTTAACATGGATCACGTTCAAGATGGTCGACTGGCGGCCATGCTTATTCTCGAGATGATAGCTTGCAATAATAACTTTTGTTTTTGTCGGATCATCTTCATATTTGGTACAGGGTAAATACTGGTCAAAGTACACGTGGTATAAGTTTGACCCCGATTACTTCCAACGTGGCTGACTGGTGGCCATGTTTGTACCTGAGAGTGCATGTTACGTTGCGGCCAATTTGGGAAAGACGGAGCGATGATTGGACGATTCAAAGGTGGATTCACGTATGCTATAGGGTGGTGGGCGTATTAGGCCACATTTCAAAATGACCTTGAGAAGTAGGTCAAATGCCGATGCGAATCGTCGACATTTTTTGTGCGTAATACTTTCTTTGTCACGCAATAAATGCTTCAGTTTTTGTCCAATAAACTTTGTGTGGTATAGGGTAAATACAAAATGCAGATTGTCTGTAATTTCCATATGTATCACTTTCAAGATGGCCTACTGGTGGTCATGTTTTTGCCCGATAGTGCGCATTACGTTGCACCCATTTCGGGAAAGACGAAGCGATGACTGGACGATTCAAAGGTGGGGTGTATTAGGCCAGGTGACATTTCAAAGTGACCTTGAGAAGTATGTCAAATTCCGATACGAATCTTCAACATTTTTCATTTGCGTAACAATTTTCTTGTCTTGCAATGACTGCTTCAGTTTTTATCATATCAGCTTTATATT
>JAOXYB010050835.1:6628-18598 GCA_028565635.1 Phoronis ovalis | reverse complement strand
GGGAAGTGGCATTACATGAGAGCAGATAAGCACAGATACTGTATATGTGATACGAAATTATCTTCTACAGGTAAGTACGGAAGGGGGTGCAGTTTTAAAAGTTTCCATGAATGTTTTTAAACAATTATCCAGGTTGCTTGATCAAGTATACGGCGTGTTACTTTTACCGCCCACAAATAATTTAAAAGCATTTCACTGAGTTTTATTTTAATACTATACACGCTTCAAGAACAATTTTTTTCATGGACGCTTTACCAACAAAACGGAAGAATAACTAGAACAATAACAAAATATAATGGTTATAATAAATATGTTTTTTCTCAAGACTTCCCAAGGAATGAAACTGGTACCTTCTGTGAAGAGAGTTGTGCTGGATACGGAAATTCGTGTTACTTGGTGAATCAGATCCAGCTATCGTGGTACGATGCAATGAACATCTGCAACAATTATGGGGCATACCTGGCAACCATTAAGACACCTGAGCAGGAACAGTTTCTTCTGCTGCTTATGAGTAAGTTATACTTAAGCTATTCATCGATTTTTGCATTAAACTAGCTGTCAACATTAAATAAGTTTTCACTTTGTTGTATGTGCTTTAGTGGACATTTGGTTTTTCCTTAAGTTATTGCAAAAATTTGATTCTTTATACGTTATAGAACAAAGAGTGGAGTCTTCAAATCGACGATGCTTTAAACGATGACATACTGAACGTCATACTGAATGACATACTGACATACTGAACGTCGTTTCCGCAACTTCCTCAGCAAGGCTTATCTTTTTTTTAGATCAGTATGAATCATTACAAGTTATTAACTACTGGCGATGGTATATATAAGACCGCTTACCGCTATGAAGTTTCGGTCTACTGCTAGTGTAAACGAGGATACCTGTGATGCTGCCGTTCTTGGATCAGACCGCAAACTTTACAAAGAGTGGAGAAACGAAAAGCATGCATTTTGGTGCCAAACGACGATTCTGCATGCTATCTCTTGTAAGTTCATAATTTCTGCTTCGACTTGTAATTATTACAAGAGCATGTGAAGTCCATGTTGCAGTAAAATAATTACCTCGTGAACATTGCATCGTTTCTTTAGAATCTGTATGCTTTTTGTATTTGCAGATTTGAATTCCTATTGCGAGTTTTCTATCGCCAGAGCTGCTACATGTTCCAACCTACAGCTGTTATGTTTACGCAGGCTCAAAAGCACTGTGAACTGCACGGTGGCCATCTTGTTAAGTTTGCGGAGCAAGAAGATGTAATGTTTCTGCTGGAATTGACAGGTAAATAGAACAAACGTATAATTTAAGTGTGTATCGAGATGTGCAAGATGTCTCGTAATACAGCATAACAGTGACTACTGAATACCTTAATTATACAAAATTAAAATAATAAATAATGACCGATTTGTTTAATTTTGTTGATGATTATTATCCAAGCAACGCCCATAAACTGTCAATAATCCGCAGTAACTGAAGTACGAAGACACTATATATCAGTTGATGCCTAGACTGAGATTTTTTTCAATTTCTATAAGGATCCCTCCAAGCGTCGTCTCTAATGTCGTATTGGTTAGGCGCTTACATCAATATAGCCCAATAGTGAATGGTTTTGGTTACAAGATGGTAGCCAATTTGTGGAGATTAGTTTATTTGTTAGACCTAGTTACAATCCATCAAATTACAATTTCGCACTCCACCTCGACGGCCGATGGTATGTGTTACCATCTCAAGAACAAAGATGTTTCTGGTGTCAGAAACCCGCGCGGCTCTCACAAATTCATGCAAGTTACTCCTTGTTGGTACTAACCTGTTTGAATGTATACGGCCGGTAGATTGGGTAAAATAAAGAATGGAACATTTGATATCTTCTAACAACTGAATACTTATATGACAGCACTTCTATAATTTTTCTTTCAGTCTTTACAACTGCCACTGACGGAAAAACGGTACCAACTGTAATCGATTGTGGACAAATAACACAAACTGGGCAGACGCCACTAACTAGCATTGACGATGGACTACTGATAACAGAAACTGTTACTGACGGTGGACATATAGCAACTATCATTTACAGTGGACAAACGAGTTTAAGTACTAGTGGTGGTGGACTTACATCTTTAATCAGCCCCACTGATGATGGACAAACAACTTCAATTACCACTAACAGTGAGCATACAACGTCCACCGTCACATATGGCAGGCATACAACACCATCTATCGCTGATGATGGACATACGGCACCAACTAACAGTAATGGCTATGTGACATTAATTAGCACTGATAATAGGCAAACAAAACCAACTGACAATGATGATTGACATACTACATATATGTTTGATGGTGGCTATACGACACCAACTATCATCACTGATGATGGACATGTGGCATCAACCATCACTGATGATAGACATACTACACCAACTTTCATTGAAGGCGGCGCTGCAACAAAAACTATATCACTGATGGTGAGAATGCAACACAGTCATTGGTGGTGGACAGATAATATCTACAGTCACTGGTGGTGGAGAGACAACATCCACAGTCATTGATGGTGGACAGACAACATCCACAGTCATTCAAGAAGGACAAACAGCATTTATTGGCATTGATAGAGAACAGGCAACACTTACTGTCATTGACGGCGGACATGTAATATCCACCATGAAAGAAAGCGGACAGGCAATGACCACTGTCAATGGAGGTGGACAGGTAACATCCAACGCCATTGATGGTGGACAGACAACACCCACTTTCATTGGTAGTGGACATTCCGTGACAATCAGCCCTTCTGAAACGAAACGGTTTACCACGCCGATACGTCGCAATTTCACTACTGCTACACTAGCTTTGTTTTCTACTAGCAATCAAACAGAATTAAGTACCACGGACGATTTGCTCACCACGGAAAAGGAGTTTGCAAAACTGACACAGCAACCAATCCAGAATAGCCAGACAACGAGCATCACTGGAATTGGCACAGCACTTGTAGTAGTAATAATAGCTGTTTCGGCGCTTGTAGCCATGGCTGTTTTAATTGTGATGTATTTGACGAAACGTAATAGAATTGCTCCTAAGCGGGATTACCAACTTAACATTGGAGGCGCAGTGGTGATCAGTGAAGAGGTCGTAATAGGACAGCCTCCGGTTGCGTTTCAGACGTAACAGCAGAAAAACGCATATTCAAAATTTAAAACATTTTGATCGTGCATTACTATTTGTATGGTTATAGCAACGTTATCAATTATTGTCAAAACCATTTGGTTTATATTTCAAAAAATGTCCAGTTCAACCCAGAAAGCTATGAAAGAACAAAATAACCTTATCACTAGTCAAAGCACCTCCAACTGCTATTGAATGTCAATATACTATTTGCATGCACTTTGGTTCACAAATGGGTACTGTCTAGCAGTTGGCAAGTAAACAACTAAAACCATTCTAGAAATTGTCCTTTATTCAGATGCAAGGTGACATAATTACATCAATAAATTCACTTAAACATTTTGTAGGAGAAAAGAAGTGAACGTGCAATCCAGTTTGTCTTATCTAGTTTAACAAACAAAAGTTCAAACCAACAAATTGTTCCTGTTATCTCTATAAATGCACTTGTACATCTCTGTCAAACTGGACTGTGATCAACTGTTTATGTATGGGCAAACTTCAGGATTACAGTACATTCATTGTATAACGGGTATAAGATGTCTACTGGAAATAGTTTCTGGAGTTCAATAGGTCATTAACAATACTGTTTTATGAAAAGCACAAAAGATATTCATGGATAACATAAATTATAATTATTTTTAGATCAGAAGAATAATAACTGAAAGGTCTACAAATGTCTGAAAGCTTACAATATTTGTTCATAATACTAATTTAACAATTTATCACACAGGACTTTCATATGATACCACACAGAATCTCAAATAAAATGACATACAAGCAAACACTGACAATGTATGAATGAATACAACAATTAGTTGTAAGATTTATGTCGACTGAAATCAAGTTGCAAACCACTCACAAAATCAACCAGAAACGATAGTAAAAATAATGAGAAAGTTCAACAACTAACATTTTGAAAGAGAAGTTAAGAAACTGTCCAAGATCGAAATGTTAATTACGTTGTAATAATGTTTGCAGTTTGACATCTTACCTTCGTCTTTTCTTTGTAATGTCATTTGAATAACTACACAGTACAGATTTTGTTCTTTTTTTTATAAAATATTTAAATAACATTAATAGCAACTGTATGGAGAGACTACACTAAAATGCATTATGTTTACAACATCTGGCGGAAACACTACATTAACAGGTTATCAGTTTTTTTTTGAAGCTATTTTGTTAGTAAACGCATATTATATATGTATATATAAACAAATTCTAAAAATGTTATGTTCATTTAGTGTCGTTGATTTGTTCCGCTTATGTAGCGCTCAACACAAGTTTGGTGACAAGTGATACATAATCACAATCAATGTATAAAATAATAAAACATTAAATCATTTAGTCACCATGGTGTTCAGTAAAACCAAGGAATGTGATCACTGTTTGATCAATCTAAAAGTACAGGTGACCTTTCTATTAAGGTCATGGTGATACCAGTTTGTTAACCAGGAATATCACAATGTCCATGGAGCTTTGGCGAAATATTTACAAATTACAATTAACCCTTTTGAACAAGTTGTTCAAGCCTCAACGCTGTCAATGGGATTGTTCTAATTACTTTTTAGTGCACAAGTCTTGATGTAATGCATGCTGACAAGGGTTAAACTGCTAAATTATATTTATGCATAGAATTCTTTATTTGAAGCTTTTGTATATGTGTTTAACCTGGGCGATTTTGGTTCATCCAGCGCATAACTGCCTTCATCCTTCTTCCTCATTCTGTATACAATAAACATCACTAGAAGTACAGCAAAAAGTAGGCCGACTACAGCTCCACCAATGATACCTGAAAATAACCAATATGCATAATTACATACATACACAATCAGCTGTACAGTCCCTGCAGGATTCCACAATTCTTAGATTTCTTTAAATCATAAATACGTACAGAAACTAACTTCAGGAAGGTAACAAGACTTAAAGCAAGACCGTCACATGATCATACTAACCAGCTAAGAGTCCTGGTTGAGCCATAATACCCGTATGGGCAGCCACCTGGGATATGTTCTGTTCAAAGCCAATCCCATTCCCATCTTCCTCCTTTTTTTGCATGTCCTCATCAGTTGGGTTTACAGGGCCCTCAGCTGACGGCACAACATTGCTTATATCTTCAGTGGGTCTTTCTGGGACCGGGACATAAACTGTGTGTGTATTATCCTAGAAACATAATGAAAACTTGAAAGCCAATGCCAACTTTGTGCAACATCGAAATCAAGTTTACACAGGATGTCGCATAGATAGGCAGTACAAAAAACAAGCGTTTTCCCACTGACACTTCAGCACACTAGCACATAATTATCACAGAATGAGATTTATTTGCTTCCCTATATTTCCCAATTAAATGCAGTTAACTTTTTCAGACAAACAAAACTGTTATCATTCTACATTGCCTTTGAATTTTTACTAATAAAAATAGGATACAATACGTACTATAACATTGTACTCTGGTTCTGTTGTTGTTCGAATGCGTGGCCTTTGTGGTGTGGTGGTTTCTGGTTCAGGGTCAGGAGCCATTGACACATCACCTAGAAATCGATCCATCCGTAAAAGGTTTTATCTGTTCAAACATTCCAGCAAACTTTACATTTTGATAAAGTTTCCAGTACTTTTAGTATCTGTTTTTAACAATGTTAGTAATTCATGCAATACACAGGTGATATACTATGACAGACAGAAGCTAGTATCCCTTCCTTAAAATAGGTATGCAAGTGTCTGCATTCTACACTACAGCCCCTTACTTACACTGCTACTGACAAAAAATCTTTAACTGTTTGTGACTTCTTCAGGATTGATTTACTTCAACAAATCAACACTGAAAGTTTACTTACGATCTTCTTTAAGCATAGCTCGTACTTCTATCACCGGTCCTACATCTGAACTTCTTAATGTGCCTTCCAGTTCTGATTCGGTGGGTGTAGGGGCACTCCCTGAAGTGGTTGCCTTCACATCGAAATCAATGACAACACTACCAGGGCTAATGCTGTTAATGATGATTGCCAGTTTACTGCCAGTAAACAAATCTTGATATGCTCTCATCAACTGCAATAACAAAACCATCATGGTACCTCAGTTATTTTTTTTGTATAACAATGATACTTTATTAATAATGCTGTTGTCTGTAACATTACTACAATGGATATTTGAACCGTATTCGTGGTGCTTATTTTTCTTTACAATTTAATTAAGTCTAAAAAGCTAAATATTTCAAAACCGTACATAATATTCCTTTCATCAATTTCTCTAGTTAAAAACGACCAAAATAGATCAGTTACACTAATTTTCACAAGTATTTATCTGCAAATAGTATCCGTTATATATTTGTCAATGACTGCTACCTTTTCAGAATCAATATATACCTATTAACTGGTAAAATTGTGCAATCAGCATATTAACAATAATTTTAAGTTAACCAATAAGATCAACAAATGACTTAGAAAACAACATTCAGGTACAGGTAACAATGAGAATACTATGCCGAATTTATTATTACACTAGTTCATATATTCTACCGCATGACATTAATTCTTAGCACAGATTCATTTTGATTATTGTTGCTAATGTATTAATAGGTTTTTCTTAATCTTAACAGAGATTTGGTAGGCTTCATCACCAGAAAATAAAAGTTAACCTTTACAAGTATAAATAATATAGAGAAAATTGATTTTTTCAATTTATACCTTCCTTTCCAGTTTATGTCTATATTTGATATCTCTACTGACTGTATTCTCATAATCCAAATCCAGTCGAGCCACTACATTGAAAACAGCAGTTTCTAAAATACAAATACGAAACCAATGAGAACAAAACATTTACTATTTAAGCGTTCAGTAAGGCAAACAGTGTTCCTGTTTCTGCCACAATATTCCCTCTTCAAATATTCCGCATGCAAGACACCAATGGTACAGGTCCACTTGCTTCTAAATTTGTGGAATCTATAATACCAGAATTAGTTTTACAATTCATTATGCTTTATGATAATCACTGTCTGAAAAGGTGGAAGATCATGATATTGCTGTATGATACACCGGAAGTTTTAAGTTTGAGCACTTAAATCTCATACCTTCACAACGTGGTACACCTCTCTGTGTTCTGGTATTATCAAGCTCAACACCATCTTCATCCACACACCAACACGAGCCAATACTTCCATGACACTGTATACTGACAAATTTGCCATCAACAGTACAACGTGGGATGAATGCACCCAACAAACCAGATGACAAGACACGTTCACGCTTCTCAGCACAAGTCTCATCAACAGGCTGTGTTTCTGTTAAATCTGTAATAGAAACAAACAAATCACAACAGTAATAGATTTTCTGCAGAGAATCTACTGGCTTCACACAAAAACACAAAGTATTAACATTTTCCACTGAGTTTTGCATAGTAACTCAAGTTAATATCATTATCTGAAGTAGAATGGTAAGCAGTGCAAATTCAGGGAACAAAACAGGCAGTTAATATCCGTTGGAATTGAAAGCGTAGAAACACAACAGGCAGTAAAAAGTTTATTGTCAGAACTGTGAGAAACCTCTCTTTCGAAGGGACTTTAACCTGAACAATGTACACAATCATACACTTGAGTCCAGACAGCATCTGAGTATAACAAGCATGATTATTTTTTAGACTAAAACTGTTGTTGGATATGAAAACTTACGATGCCCTGATCCATCCCAGCCTGAACCATCATCATCGTCATCATCTTCACTGTCATCATTTCTGTGACCACTACCTTCATCCTCATCTTCCCCTGTTACATGATTCTTGTCCTCTGGGAAATAGAAATTGTTATCAGCAGGTCTCATGCCATGGTTCAGCTGAAATAAGAAAGAAACAAATTATACTGGTTTTTCATAAATGTTTAACTAACCAACTAGACTTAAAACTTGTAGATATAGTTCACATGTATTTGAGAAATTCTCACTTTCTGCAAACTGTATGTACTAGGAAGTATCTTGAATGCACTGCCGAGTTTTCAAGTTAACAATATTAAAAAAAACTTTAATATCTAAATTGTTTAATCGGGTTTATCAACCAATATCAAGTTAATCCCTCATGACAACTAAAAGATATTTATAGCACCTAAGAATTACCAGAACATATTTTTTATTATCTTGATTGCCTAATGTTTTACCATTTGGTTAATATGTGAATCATTTACCTTTAATTTAAGAATCAATTGATGACAACAAATATTGGTAACTACACAACAAACAAAACACAAGCACATTCCCAAAGCACAGTATTTGTACTTAGTCATCTGTTCCAGACCACACAAATAACAATATAAAGTCTACAGTGCAGGCCATCTGTTCATACACACCACATGTAATGAAGCATAAACATATTGTTCATTTTTTTTCATTTATCACATCAATTGAGAATTTAATAGAATGTTTTATTACTGATCAGCAAAAGGTAAGGCAAATACATTTATAGTGGATAACAGTTCTAGTGCCAAATACATAATCATGCTTACATTCACCTTAATTAACTGAAATCCTCACATCAGTTTGATTCATAGACAGTTTATTCTTAGCAGATGTTTTCATAAATTCTAAGAATGTTTAAGGCCATGCCTTCTCCTCAACTTAAAACTTCATATACAGTACTTAAACTAAGTTGTGACCTCTTACATGTGTATATGTACAGTAACCTATAGTTGTGTAAAACTGACAGGTGTCCCCTATTGTCATACTGAAGTAAATCTATACCACATAGTAAGCTATTATTGGAGAGAAGTTTACTAAAACTTCAAACAAACCACCTTGTACACAGCATCAGTTCTATTGTGTTATCACTTGATCCTGGGATATAAGCTTTTATAACTGAAAGAATAATTGTTAAATACAGCAGATCATATGAACTGCTGGTTAAATATTGATATAAAAATGGCAAAAGGCAAATAAAATGTGGTCTCACCTAATGTGACTACACAGTTGGTAGAAAACTATCCAATTAAACAGAACCTGATTAGACCAGCACCTTACCAGTTTTTATTATAAATCATACAGCAATTATATTCACAATTTATATTTTGTTTTTGCTTTGATCTAAGTATCAAATACAACTTAATATTTGAAAATTAATATGATTATATAAACGGGTGTTTCAAAAAGATTGTGATCCCATTTTAAAAGGAGATCCAGACCGCTTACTGATTATGCATAAAAAGTCAAAGCTAGAATGAATCTACAGAGTGAATCACTGATAACAAAATAGTTGTGCACAAGTGCCTTTTATAATAGAGCATTCCAAAGTAAACATAAGTAGAATTCTAGAAATCTGGTGTCCAGTGTTTGCACAGGTCTCTCACAGCTTTCTTTTTTTAGCAATCATTAATCAGTTTAATGGGGGAAAACACTGATTCCAGTAGCATGCCAGATAAAGCAGGGTCTGATCATGTTTAATCTTATTATAACACCTTTCTATAGGTAAAACCTGATAACTTTCTATTTTTCTGTGAGAAACAGGTATTCAAGTAATCTTATTGCAAGCCAGGGGTCCATAATAATCAATCTGTCAAATGCAAATATGTCAAAAAATATCCCCTAGATGTGCCTTAAACCTCTTTCAATAGAATCAACTGTCTAAATTATACACATGTTAAAAGGAATAAATTGTGAAGTACTTCTACACAAAAATTAAATTATTAACTTTTTACTGCAAGACATTTGGGACAGACACAGACGACATACAATGGCCCCGTGATATTTAAGGAATACTGAAAAAAAGTAACGACTTTTTTTTTTAGAATCTATGGTGCAAAAAACTTGTATAGAATATGTTGTAATATTTTGTCATTTGCTTAGTGAACTCTGAAAGGTCAGATTTTCTCAGACTTCTTTCAACCAAGTTTATTTTTTTGCACACATGTTGTGTATTATGTTTTAGGTGGTGTAGAAATTAAATAATTACCTGTATTACTAGGGTCACCAGGTTTAAATATTCCGTATTCATGCTTGGAGGGTACAAGTTCATTGCCTGCGATTTATTTGTAGATTTGAATATGTTGGCTATTCTGAATTACATTATAAATTAAATATTACTGTTTTTTTTTTGCTAGCAAGACATCAAACAATCCTAATGTATAGGACTATCAGCTTACAAATCTCCCTTAATTGTATTAGACCCAATTTTTGTGTTAGACCTTTATTAGTGATACATGCTTGAAATCATTGATTTCGCTTGGTGTAAACATTTTTTGTTACTGGGTGTTCAAAATAGTATAAGGCAGTTTTAACTTTTTAGTGTAAAGACAGCATTTATAAAACGAAATTAAAAACTGCAATGGTAATCTATCATGCTGTGCCAATATATGCCTGTTGCACATATTCAATGACACCCAAATGGATAATCATACAGTGAGATAACAAACCCTAAATCAAGTCTAAAGATAAAATTGTCTTACAGCTTGGGGGCAAAATGTTTTTATAACTGGTTAAAGTTATGACTATTGACTTAGCACTATTTTGATACCAAATCGTTTAAAGGTTGAATGTTGGCCACATGCGTCTGAAACCAAGATAACTGGTACAAATTTCAACTACACCACAGCTAACAAAATGCATGGAGAAAAAAGTACCACCATCTGCATTCCAGTTCTTCCTTATGACCCAGAAAACAGGACTCAAATCATTACCAACACTCTTAAATTTTAACAAAACAGTAACAAACTGTGTTTAATCTGTGGCAGAAAATGTTTTTCTCAAAAAAACTGCATCCTGTTCCTCTACAGCAGAACTTTTAATAAACAGTCAAAGTTCGTCATATGTCAACATCCCTAATCCTGTTATATGCTGATAAGGCCAATCTCTAAATGACCCTTCTAACAATATTTGTAAAGCAAGTATAAAAATTTAAAAAATGAACCATATCACTAAACCATATTTAATGTGATAACATTTCAATATTTTTTCCTTAATTTTGACACCCACTTACCTAACACGAAAACCCAAATACACCCAACCATATTGTTGGAAGAAATGTAAACAACCAAATATTCAGCGTTGTGAATTTTTTAATGTTAAAATAAACTTCCTATACTAAAATGTGGATTATGACAGTCATTTTATTATGACAGGAACTGCTGTATAAATAAGGTATTGTTAAATACTACTCAAGCACAACCTGCCACAAATGTATTTCAGTTACTAAGATTGTACTTGAATCATTTGCACCTTTTTCCTTTAACATGCCTGACTGGTAACAGAACAAGGCCACCCTTAAAAAATTGTTGGTTTGTGATTGCCGACCCACCAGAGGGATGGGTCTGTTGGATTTTTTTTTTCAGTTGAGAAAAGCAAATGTGAAATTCCAGGAGAAAGGTATCTAGATTTTGATCGAGAAAGATCGTAAAGCACAAAAAATTTTGCTAGAAAGGGGGAAATTTTTTTTGGGTCGGCACTTTTTTCTTGGATCGGTCGACAACCACAAATCAACAATTTTTTAAGGGTGGCCGAACATATTTTTTTTAATAATAAACCTGTAACATTATGAATTCAGGGCTTCTTTGAGGAAAAAGTTTACTTGAAATTGCCAAAGTTGAAAGGTTCACAGATGATACAAGATTATGTCTCACATGGATTTATCCCCATTACATACAGTTGAGTCTGAGTTGGGGAACAAAACTAAAAGTCAATTAAAATTCAGCAGGATATCATTATTAAATATACAAAACTGCTCAGATTAGAGTAACTGCTAATTCTCAAATTTGATATGAAACTACACCACATTTATACCTTCATAGAATACAAAGTTAATCCCCATTAGAGCCAAAACATGTTTTAACACCCCCAAGAGATGTGC
>JAOXYB010050824.1:0-11720 GCA_028565635.1 Phoronis ovalis | reverse complement strand
ATCATGGGTAGAAAGTAATGTTGAATATTAAAAGAAATTGGATTAGAAGTTGACATTTGTATTAAATTATGGCATTAACAAAAAAGAAAGTGAAATTATAAAAGCGGTTTAATGTGTAACTATTGCTAATTTTTGATATTATAATGTAATGGTGTCCTTATTGCGAAAGAGGAAGCTCCTAGCCGTAACTTTTGCACATGCGGCATGTCGTGTGCTGTTCTAACCTGAAGAAGTTTTTAGAAGGTTATAAAACTGCGTCTACGTAATAATACAAACTATATTTTTCATGACGTAATTCCGGCCTTAAGCTGTGGATCAATTTTCACTTAAAAACGAAAAAAACACCTGATACAATTTACTGTACCACCTTTAAATGTCACCAATGGATATCAGTGTTGACAGTCACGTAGCACCTCAATACAAATGATGTAAGCAAATATTTTATAGCTAAGGGAAAAGTCTAATTGGCCGGTTAAACGCACATTAAACGAAATGCGCAGTTATTTTTAAACCTTAAATTAGAAAACAGAAATTATCCTTGAAACAGTTTTTAAGGAGACACCGTATTCAATAAAATGTGTTTAAAGAGACTGGGAATAATAAAGATGACTTGCTCTTTTATAATTTATAAATTGCTTATAAAAGAATCAGAGATATAAAGAAAAAGCAGCGTAAAGCTTCAATTTTATCTCTCAAGATGCTACGAAAACCAACTTCAAACATTGCATAAAAGCACTGTAGCATTCCATTTCTTTAAAATCAACAGCGTGCTTCTATGAGCATTCCCTCTGCACTGCCATCTTTCATTACATACGTTTAATAAACTATAGGATACGAATTTGAAAACATATTTTAACATTGTGCATTTGTGCTCGTTCACTGCACAAGCAGAAGCACAATAGAGCGTGGTATTGTTCTATATTTGCTTCCATTTGACATATTCTGTCAGTATTGTGTAATGTTTAACAAAATGTCCTATATTGCTTATAATTATTTTTTTTGCATTTGACCGTTATTTCCCCAACAGGATTGTCTACTAATTAACAACAGGCAATAAAGACAGCGAATGTTGCACGAAATGTTCTGATCGACTTTCGCTATAGTAAAATGTGTAGAATGGATGGGTGTGCGAACATTTATTTAATATTATAATACATACAAATCATAACAAAAGAACATGATCCTACGATAACGGCATTCGATACTATAATTATAAAGGAAAACAACAACAAAATATTGCCTACTAATGATTATAATTTTAAGAAAATGGTAAAACACCCCAAACATAACCAAGCTCGGGGGCACTTGGCCAATTTATGGTACAGGGGTGAGGCGCAGACCTCAAAACCCGTCGCAAGCCAGCCATGGCAAAAACATGATACCCTGTTTTCCAAAAAGATGGTTATAAACATACCCTGTTGTCAAGAAAACATACCATGGCAAAAACATATCTCTTTACTAGGATATATAAAACTGTAAGCAAACATGGCTAAAAATATACCCCTTAAAAAACCCATTAAAAGCAGATTAGATTTTCGAGACCCGTTGTTAGCATTGAGCTAAAAATATACCCCGTAGCGAGCGTCCAGGGCTGAAATATATACTCCGCCGTTGCAAGCAGGGACCCTGAAAAGCCACACCTCATAGGGTGGCACGTATGTATAACCACTTTGGTTGGCAGGGTCCCCCGGGTAGCCAAGTCATTAACGTTTACTGTTGTCATTTTAGGCTTGTGGGAGACTGATCAATGTGACTTGATTACTGTATACCGCACTACTGTGTTGACTATAGAAAAACTTATTGAAGACGAAGAGACACAGATCAATGGCATTGTCCTTCTTAACGATATGCAGAATTTTGGCATGTCAAAGGCAGTGCAGATTACCCCATCTCTTTCAAAGATAATATTCGGTACTATTCAGGTAAGGGCTTCACAGGTTCACTGTGCCACACAGTCCTTGCAAGTTAAATATTAGATCTATACTGCGCATATATACGCATAATTCAGGTATAACGCTTTGTCTGGGTTCCTTAGTCTTCGAATTGCACCACCAGGGGGCTGTGAGTGTCCATTTAAAATTACCAGAAGCATTAATTCTAATTATATGTAATGAATTGTTTTACTAACATGTTATTAATTCTAGTGAAACCTAATGAATTTTACATATACTTGCTGCTAAAACGAATGTTACATATAACTCTTGCTAAAACTTCTAAAAATTTGAAAACTGTAAATATCGCCATTTCACTTTTATCGCAAATATGCGAGGTACTATTCTAATATCATAATCAGAGTATTTAAAATGCCTTGGAAAACAAATTCTTTATATCACTTGTAACATATGCCCGTTATAAATGATCAATGACTTGATATGGCATGATACATACATGTAAGCAGTATGCGCATTTGGGGCCATGTTGTTCAAATGAAACTTCTTTGTAAAGTTAATGTCTCTTTATTAGGATGCATTCCCTGCCCGATTTAAAGCAATACACTACATAAACGAACCGACAATTGTTGGATACATCTTTCCTATAATACGAATGTTTATGAAAGACAAACTGAAAAACAGGGTGAGTATTAATTAATATCCCATTTAAACAAGCATTCTTGATTTCGAATCTATGAATTATATGTTATTTGAAAGTAAATCAGGGACCAATAAATTACCTTTATAGCTATAAATATATATCATTAATGATAAATTACGACATAGGTAAGCTTATACCTAATTTATTAGACATTATGGAAGAAAACTGCTGGTCAAATCCAAGCATACAATAGTAGTAGTAGGTATTTTCCGTCCTACCTTGAAATCAGATCAGGAACTACCGAGAAATTATTCTACTACGTTGATTATTCTACTACGTTGATTATTCTACTACGTTGATTATTCTACTACGTTGATTATTCTAATACGTTGAAACCGAAATTTTAGTAAAAACCATAATTATGTGAGCAAAACCACGATATGATACTGCTGCTCTCCTCTTTGACCTGTGGGTGGTCTCTAAATGGTCTTTAGTATTTCCATTAAATTTAAGAACTTATTTTGTTTTATACCTAAAACTTGAATCTCTGGTGCGCCCATTGCAGACATTATTTAATGTACAGTATTTTCCGTGACATAATCCTATTTTACACTTATTGTAGCTTCATTTTCACGGACATTCCATTGAAGATCTACATAAGTCTTTTCCACCTGATGTGCTGCCTACGGAGTATGGCGGAAATTTAGATAATTTCAAATTCGAGGTAATGGCATGAGGAAATATACAATTATATCCAATAACAATGTCATATAAGTTTTTTGTGCAATTTTGATTTCCTACTTGTTATGTATCAGGAATATATTTAGTGTATAATTAGAGTAATAAGTAGTACTACACAGAATGGAAGACTTCATCATCACAATATTTTTTTTGTAATTATAATAGTCAACGTCATTATCATGCTTAATCATCATCATCATAAAGAAATATCACCATCATCATCATTCATCATCTCATCATCAACATGATCATCGTCGTCATTCTCATCATCATCATCGTCTTCATCTCCAGCAATATTACCATTATTATTATCAGCATCAGTATAAAAAACATCAGCTAACACAACAATGTCATTTTTTGTATAGTCATCGTCATTGTCATGGCCTTCTTTGATGTCATCAAATTTGTTAATTTCCAGAAAATAAAATTACATTCAAGGTACTTTATTGTGAGTACATTTTTCAGGGTTTTGGAGAATTTTTGCTGTTGTGTGAAAACAATTTTGAAGATATGTTAGAGTATGGGTTGGTCGAAGATACGCCGGGTATAAAGGGAGCACATTTCAAACAAGATGCTCTGCAAGGAATGTCTGGAACATTTAGGAAGCTTAATGTTGATTGATGAATTTAGTATAATATAATGAAGTATTAAAGTGAAGTTGATTGATTTTATTGTATGCAGCAGGAGATATTGGCTTGTATCAAGCTTTAAACTGAAGTATTTCAAGGTTTGAGTGTTATTAAAGCTCCAGCGTTAAAACTTCTATTTCGTCTTACGCATGATTGTATATTTTCCTAAATTTTATGCAATCTTATGCATTTCTTGCCCGAAATCAATTTAAACTGTTATTTCAGTTTTTTAATATGCGCCATCGGCTTAGTAACAAACAAGCATCCTGGGGGAATACCTCAAGTGTTTCATGATGCTTTCTGGAGTAGATTGAGACTTTAATAAACTGATTTTATCTACGAAGTTAGAAATTAGTTTCAAAGAATTAAATTCGAGTCTTGTTTTGTTTATTATAATAAATTAATCTTGACTTCGCCAAAGACATTTATAATTTTGTCGTATATTTTATGTATTTATTTTTCTGTGCAATACATATATTTGTTTGTGAATTATATTTGGTTTTATCATTTCCTAAATTTTAATACAATTCGAATTAAAACCTACCGTTTATTTTTACATTTAGAAATGCATCAATTATGGTGTGAGTGTCTCATTTAAATACATTTGGATTATTGATAAAAATATAAAACCGTGAAATTCCTGCACCAAAACAACTATTTTTATACTTTACATAGTAAACCATATACATTTTCTAACGCACGCACATGTACATTTGCATATTAAATCCATCGCTATGATAGGTTGGTTTGAATTATTGTGATCGACACTGTGTACGGCAAAAATCCTTACACTTGTCCTTGAGGTGTTGTAATTTAAAATTTCATAACACGATATACGACCGATTATTTTCTGAAATATAAGTACTAAATAATTATCCGTACATCAAACTGTTAATTTGTTGCATAAATCACCTTGGTGATTATAGCCTGTCATTTACAATTATTGTCTACCTATATTGCATATCTGTAGCTATAACAATTCATTTTCATGTTAAAGCAAGGTGTGATATGTTAACGTAGCATGTTGATGTACGTAAACGGTCATATTTACAGTTCTTTGAAGATATGATACGGAAAGAGTTTCGACACTTAAGTATAGCACGCAGAACAACAATTACATCACAAAATGATAAGTTGAAAACCTAATTTCTATTCGTTCTGTTTATTATCCTCGCAAACTGCACATATACATGCATGACCGAACAGAGGAAAAACCGCGATGTTTATACCATGACGTCACAAATCAGTTAGCTCGTGATTTAATTTGGATTGAAGTTACAGTTTCTGATACGCGACGAAAATTTAGTAAACGTGCAATGGGATTTATACAGGTCGTGTGGAACAGTATGAAATCTATATTACACGTAGACTTTAATCCCAAGGTAATATAAACGTCACGAAATTCCTGTTATTTTTCACAGAACATTTATTCCTAATTTGAAATGACAGCAGAGTCATGTCCGTTTATAAAAGTAGCACAAATGACGACGAGATAAACAGGATAACAGGATGGGAAGAGGTGAGGATATTCAAAATACACATATACATTAAAATATATATTATTCAGCATGCAGTTATTATCTTAATTATTTTATTAAAAGAGCCTCACATAATTAAAATGTTAGTAGCACTTTATACAACCCTCTGATCCGAATGAGGTATCTATCTCCGCCACCATTAATTTTAATTATAGGATATTAGGAAACACAACCAGTTTAATCGTATCATAGGTTTTTAATTATATACGAGATTGTATACTTGTGATTATTCTAAAGCCAAATTATTATTTTTCGATCTTTAGAAGTCTTTTTGAACAGTCAAAATTTTATTAATGAAGAAATTAATGAAATTCTATTCTATTAATATAATTATGTGGTTAATTACTTATATGTTGTGAAATATAGATTCATTAGATTGCCTACGTATCATATGATAGCTAATTAATGTCTGATTTGAAAACATTTTTGCTGATTTCTGCCATTTTCTTATTGCAATTATTGGGATTATATTTCGCACTAAATGATTTTAAATTTAATATCAAAATGTTTCTTAATAAGGCATCTTACATATATTGTCTTTGAAAAAACTCTTGAAGGACCATCCATCATCCAACAGAATACTAAAAATTAAGGACTCGAGATATATTGTTGACGCTATTATTTGATTATTATAACTTTCTTCTCGACTATTCAGTTATATAATTCCAAAATAAAGAGATAAATAAGTAGAAAGTATACATTTTTGAAAAATGGTTCTCATTATCTGATCAGAGGCTATTTTGGGAAAAAATACGTTTTCAAAGTTATTTAAAAAAAAATCCTCTACACTTTACACAAATCATGTCTCAGATTGCTTGCTTAGTTTAGAATAAAAGTTATAACTTTCAAAAACTAAGAATAAAGACTTTTCTGTTTAAAGCAAAATTTTTAAAAACTGATCGAGTTTTGTAGATATATTTTGTAAAGCTCATTAAAGTTTTAGATTTGTAGAGGGGGTTTTGACTCGTTTTCGTTGAAGATCAAATTTTAGAAACACATTTTTTCCAAAATGGCTTGTTTATTATCAAATTCAAAATATAACTTTCCTACAAATGTATTATTTTGTACGTCTATCTCTTCGTTTTAATTGCTAAAACATTGGTTTAAATAATGTATACACCTCACTGTGTCTCGATACTGGAGTTGTAATTTTCAGTCATTTAAATATCAGGCTTATATTATACGTTATCATCTTACCATAATGTCAATAGCTTCCGAGGGTACTCATGTGTTTTTGACTACGGGAATGTGCCTCCCAACCCATCCAAAATTTTAGCTTGTGGTAGGAAACCCAATCCAAATTTTTTGAAATATAAGGATAGCAATCCAAAATTTAAAATATTTGAGTAGCAAACAATTTTTACGCAAACTGACTGATACAAACCAAATTCCAAAATCTATTTATGGATACAAACCTAAAATTAATCCAAATTATTTGCTGTAAGCAGTGGCCAGGTAGCAATCCAAATTTTTGAATTTCTTTACGGTAGCAATCCAAGAAATGCAGTAAGAAGTATACAATGCAAATCCAAATTTTTCAACTGGGCTGCACACCCCACCAAAAATAACTTGAGTACCCCCCGGGCAAAAACTGATGATATAGTGTCTTAAATATGATATTCCACGTGGACGAATTAAAATTTTTAAGAAACACTTGAATATGTACATGTTGATATGTATGGCTTACAAGAATTTTGCTATTTTCCTTTCACACAGAAAAAAAGGCCACGAAGACCAAGAAAACACAAATCCCAACCAGGTTCTCTCTATTCATGGATGACCAACAGTGCTGCCTCTGAGCTGAACATTGGAAACAGCCGCAAGGTATATGAATAGGATTGCATACTAGATTTTCTTGGAATAAGCTTAAGGTGTATATTCAAAAATGGGTATTTTTTTGCCGTGGTATATGTCCAGGATAATCCGAATTTGTTTTCCCTCATAAAAACGTCTAGTTTTAAAAATAGCTATCACATGATCATATTTACCCGACCTTCTTGTTATCATGTTAGCACTGCTTTTAAAGTTTGGCTATGTTCCTCTGAAAGTTATTTCCTGCAGAATAGTAGCCGTGGAAATAAAGGAAGCTCACCAGAATAGTGATTTGATGCATTTTTCCATATAAGCAAGATCACTTCTAGTTGCAGTTTCAACGTGTCTAACTAAATAAGAATATTGTGAGATTTTAGTCTGCGTAATACTAATACCTAGTATACTAAATTCTCGTATCCCGGCTCGTATCACGCTTCTATTTTATAAACATAGCATTTGATATTTCTTCTGCTAAAAATATAGTAATATAAATCCAACGGGAATCTTAAAAAAAATAATAACAATGACACTTGATTGATCGCAGCCACCAGGGAGCGTTTCGACAAATTTTAAACTACGATAAAAAAAAATCCAAGAGCTTTATATATATGTACATCCTAGATTTACGAGTTACACACTAATAAGAATTTCTACTGCAAAAATGACTGTAATCAGACTTAACAGTATCATCAGAGTATCGTACAAAGACTAGTGTCCGTAAAGGTCGAGTGCAAGTTTCGTGGAACTGTGACAGTAAATGTCACAAACTGATTCTTTTGACATCACTTCTAAATAGCGTCACTCCTGACATTTAATTATCGGAAAAAGTGAGATGCCTTTTTCTATCAAGACGTCTGTGGTTTTGGTAGCCAACACAGGACAATTATATGAAGACAATAAATTAATAAAAGATACTCAGTATTAACATTTTTTAGTTGTATTCATTTGTATTTTAACAGCAAAGACCAGGAAGATCAACAGATCAACTGGAAACAGATCAACTGCCGGAAAAAGATGATTATGCTCAAAACTGCCAAGAAATGTATGAACGTCCTCACTTTTATAAACAGTGGCTACAGCATTCACATACTATAATCGCTGAAAGAAAAAGGTGGGAAGAGGTAAGGATAAATAAACGCGGGCGAGCGATACCTGCTGAGCACATTTTAAATTACTTCTACTATATATAATTATATAAGTTTAAACACTTACATATAGTAGAAATAATTCCGGAAATATCTTAATCAGGTTAGTTACTGTGACTATCAAACCCGCTAGCGAACCAATTTGTATTTTATCGCTAGAATGACTTCTAAAATACACAACGGTCTCTAAAATCATTGTTCACGCATGCAGCTCATTATACATGCGTTACTGATTGAGCTAATTACTCCGTACTACCTGACAATAATTACTCCGTACTACCTGACAATAATTACTCCGTACTACCTGACAATAAGTATTCGTAGTTCCACGAATATAAGGAAATTACAGAAAATCGCTCGTGCAGTAAAATCGATTATTCCAGAGATAATGTGTACTTAATAAGCTTATTTTAATCTTTAAGTTAAACTAGAAAGTAGTCTACCTCGGAAATGCTAGATGAAATTATATAAATCACAATAATACGAGTAAATGAACTAATACTTATAATGTACGTTTTATGTTGATATATAAATTATGGACAAACGTTTTCTAAATCATCCCAGTATATAATAAAACAAATTAAACAGTCTTTTAGAATTTTAGTGTAGAATTTAGTAAACAATGCATGTTGAACACTTTAATGAGACTATTTTATAATCTAGAGGAAAACAGTGAAATTTCTTGATCGATAATTCCGATACTGAATGAAGTGAGATTTATTTTGAATTATTACGGTATTACTTTATGAAGTGTTTATATAACACGGAGGATTTTAATTCTCTCACTGAAGTATTGCCAGTATCATAGAAGCAGAAATACAGAACGTCGAAGAAACATAATTTATGCTGATAGGAACTGTTAAATTTATTGGTCGAAATTCAACCTCCATATAGTAAGGTAACGTGTACGCATATTACGTTTTTATTTTTACGGCACAAGCCCCCCGAAGCACAAGCCTGCCGGCAAAATTGGATCGCTATTGTTGCTGTATTTTTCTTCGTGACGTGACATTTAAACTTGAATACCTGATAATTCATAGAATGAGTATTGCCTGCTTACAACTATATTTATATAAAAAAATCATTAACAAGAGAGATGTTAAAAATAAGATGAATAACACGTTTTTACTATGTTTCAATTATATTAACTGTAGGGAAAATCTCATGAAATTTGTATATTTCATTGTTCAGTTCGTAACTATCATATGTAAGTACATCTGTAAATAATATATAGGAAGGCATGCTGATACATTAGGTTGATTAATTTGAATTGATAATAAAAGGATTATTCGTAGACGACGATATTTATTGGTCTGGGGTATAAGATACGTGATAATCTGTATAATATTTGCTTATAATTTAAAAAGATCATTTTTAGTTCTGGGCTTTCCTTGAATTGAATTAATTCTTCTTTAAAAATCGCTTGTTTTTTTACATCAGTCATTTCCCAACAATAAGCTGATTAATAATATGACAACAATTAGTGTAAGATAATGTATTAATTATGACTAGGGATCTATGTATCGATACGTCACAGTACATTCCACCGTTACGTCATCCTCCCCAACATTCGCGTCAAAATGTAAATCTAGGTCATAAATTAAATATGTGTAGAGAAGAATATTAGTATAATAATATGACGTATCGTCTGTAAACCGTCAAGATCATGTAAGTCTGTTTATTTTACATTTATTGTAATATTGAGGTAGGGAGCATTACTTTCATTCCTTTGGGAAGGGAAGTTCCAGTATATACTTAGTAAATTGTTAGTCCACAGAAGTAGTCAAATGTTGCACACAATCATAAGGAAACAATTGCTTTGTTGTTCTTATCCATGAAATGTATGAATGTGTTGACTGTCCACAGGCTGTACAGTTACATGAACCACCCTTAATCTCTCATCCTATTAAATCCGCATTATAAAAGCTGGCATTAAATCTTCGTTTGAATGAGCGTGCGTGAATAAAATAGCGCTCGTTGATACCATGGCACATGAGAAAATTAATCTGATCGTTCAATAGAATACATGTTTCTACGGGTAAGTGTATGTTTTATGTGAAATGTACATCGTTTCTTGAAGACTTTCATTGTTTTCCAAAGAAAAACAAGCTCGTATTTGGACCGGGTGAAACAAAATAAAAATATAATTTGTCAAACTTGGATGTTTCTTTAATCACAATAAGCTTAAATCAAGGTTAAATTTTTGATAATTTAGAGTAGATCATCACATGAATATTCATTGTGTTAGTATACAGAATATAATTAAACTCTTTTAAACTTCTTAGTATAGTTTTACATAGATCCAAGAAAACTGCAACAGTTCTATGACCAGGTATTATGCGTCTGAAAATGTTTTATAGTTTTAAGTAGAAAACGCTAACACATACCTGTCAACTTTGGAAAATGCCAGATAGCGAGATTTTCCCGAGGACGTGCCAAAGGCTAGAGGGGGTCCTGCGTAAAATTTTGAAAAAATGGCTTAATTTGATGCATTCTGAGCCATTTTGGACTACTTTGATAGTATTTTTATTTTGACCTTTTTATAACTTGTTTCATTAAAAATAACAAAAAATGATTTGCTGTCATTGTCATTTATTGCACAGACCAATTTGGTGACTGCTATATGGCTTCCTTCGTATATTTCCGTGATATGAGCCGAAACATTTTGAAACATGAACATTTTGAAATCAGGAGATTTTTAATATGGATCGGGAGATCGGGAGACGAGCCTCCAAATCGGGAGCATTGACAGATATGCATACACCTCCCCGAATTGTGCGGCACCTTATCCATGTAATACACCGGCAAACATCCTCTTTATAAACAAATAGTGGTTACTAAGGAGATAAGATTATATGACATTTCTTTGTAATATGCATATTTTATTAATATTAGATTTTATATGCTGAGCTTGGCTTTGGCTGCTTAGTTAAAGGTTGTTAAACTAGTATTCTGATTTGTTTCTGTCCAGATTTGTTTAATACTTATTAACTTTTTTTTTTAAACAGTTTTTACTGTAGCATGAATTACCTTGATCATTGCCAGTTTAACTAAATGCTATTTGCAAAAGTGTGTAGTAGTGCAACATTCAACTTGCGTCCCAAACTCTCTTGATTATGCGTTTAGAGTTATTATTAGGCTATAACAATGTCTAGAGGAATGTTTCTGATATCTCCAAATAATGGAAAAATGGAGACTAAAATTGTGTTCAGTGTATAATAATGTGTGCCTATTATAGCTTTTGTACTATTCAGTATTAACTATTTGTACTAATATTTCATTATCAAAATACTCCATTTCATGTAACACCTAGCAGGGATACA
>JAOXYB010050813.1:0-11722 GCA_028565635.1 Phoronis ovalis | reverse complement strand
TACACGTCGGACATAAGTTTGACCCCGATTACTTCCAACATGGCTGACTGGCAGCCATGTTTGTACCCGAGAGTGCACCTTACATTTGCGCCCATTTTGTGAAAGACGAAGCGATGAGTGGACGATTCAAAGATGGATTCACATACTCCATAGGTTGGTGGGCGTATTAGGCCAAGCCACATTTCAAAATGACCTTGAGAAGTAGGTCAAATACCAATGCGAATCTTCGACATTTTTGTGCATAATACTTTGTTTGCCGGGCAAAAACTGCTTCAGTTTTTATCCGATCAACTTCGTGTTTGGTACAGGGTAAATACAGGTCAAAATGCAGATCGATTGTAATTTGCATGTAAATCACTTTCAAGAATTTCCCTCTATTATCAACCTTACAACTCTTATACATACAAAGATGGCTTTACAGCTACAGTAACTACATCATATGATGGGCACCTGTCTAGACCTGCAGACCTCTTGTTCTTTCATAGGTTTAATTCATGTTGGAGATATAGTACATGAAGTAAACGGAGTCTGTGTTCGAGGACGGGAACCAGATGAAATAGTGGAACTTTTAGTAAGAAAATACAATTTCTTTATTCTAAAAATGTTTTACATAATGGGGACTGGAATAAACCAGTTAGCCGTAGAGTTAAAACAAATATTTTTTTTTTTCAGAAATAGTCCTCTTCATTAATTAACAGTCTCATGACGTTAGTGATTCCAGACAATGTAACATTAAATCAAAGCTTGATATCAGTTAGCAAGGCACTCATTGATTAAAAACTAGTTAGGTTTTCCTTTGGCTGAATAATTTAAATTTAATCTTTCAGAATAATGTCAATGGACCAATCACTTTGAAACTCATACCTTCTGATCTGGACAGTAGAGGTCAGAGGGAAGGAAAGGTATTGTATCACTTTTGTATATTCAGCTTTATTCCCCTTGCTGTATGCAGAGCAGGGGGTATAGCATCTGTCCAGTACCCCTATACATTATGGTTAACCTTTTTATGGCCATCGCACATAGTGCATGGGCATATAGTCGTAGGCTTTGCGTCGTTGTTGAGATTGTCATCAGAACAATTTTTTTTTCTAGCAATAACAACTTCAATTTTTACCCGATCTGCTTCATATTCGATACAGGGTAAATACAGGTCGAACTGCAGGTAGATCATAATTTTTACCTTGATTACTTCCAATTTGTAAGCTACGAAATGACCAGGCAGGTATCAGAAGGGGTGGCAAGGATGCATCGATCAAATATGCACTTTACGGAACATCTTTGAGCAGTGTATTGCATGGAATGAACCCCTGTACATGAACTTTATCGACTTGAAGAAGACTTTCAACAGTGTTCATCGCGACAATCTTTGGAAAATATTGCACTCCTATGGTATTCCCTGAAGATAATCCAGATGATCCGCCTTCTTCATGACAACTTCTAGTATGGTGTTATCCTGGACAGCATTGTCAAAGACTGGTTCCCAGTCAACTCTGGTGGTGTTTACTACGGCAGGGGTGTTTACCGACACCCATCCTGTTTTACATAGTCATTGACTAGGTAATGTGTGGTGCAATTGCTGACAAACGCACCAGGATACAGTGGACATTCTTCTCTACTCTAGAAGATCTCGATTATGCAGATGATTTAGCCCTGTTGTCCTCACTTCGAAGCCACATGCAGGAAAAATCCAACAGACTGTGTACTCATCCCAAGCAGGTTGGATTCGAGGTCAACATCAAGAAGACACAGACCATGACAGTGAACACGATATTACAGACTCCCATCACTATCAATGGAATAGATATTAAGAATATGAATAACTTCACATACCTCGGCATTCTTATTAGCGGTGACAGTGGCACAGAGAAGGATATCACAGCCCGTCTACGGAAAGCAATATTTGCCAACTCTGTCCCATCTGGAAATCCCAGCTGTACAGTATAAAAACCAAGACGTATATGCAGGATTTTCTGGCCTGACATGGAGCGAGGCCGAGAAGCTGGTCAAGGACCGTGATAGGTGGCGCATTTCTGTTGTAGCTTATGTCCCATGAGGGATGAAGAGGACTAAGTAAGTAAGTACTTCCAATATTGCCGACTGGCGGTCATGCGCATATTACTTTGTGTGAGTTGCGGATGATTTGAAGGTGAATTCCATAGGCTGGTGGACGTTCCAAGATAGCCGACTGGCAGCCATATTTGTTCCAGACAAGGCACGTTACATTGCGCCGCATACCATAAAGACAAAGCGTGGACTGGGCGATTCAAAGATAGATACATGAAGGCCATAGGTTGTTGGGTGTAATAGGCTCAGTGATGTTTTAAAATGACCTTGAAAAGTGAATTTACGAACTCCATAGGTCAAGTGCAGGTCATGTAAAATTTGGACCAAGATCGCTTCCAATATGGCCGACTGACCGCCATGTTTGTTCTCGAAATTGTATATCACAATAACAGCTTCAGTTTTTATGTGATCAACTTCATATTTGATACACTGTAAGTGACTGCAAGTCGGATATAATTTTGACCTGTATTACTTGCAATATGGCCGACTGGTGGCCATGTTTGTTACCGAGAGGGCACATCACATTGCATGGTGTACCAGAAAGATGAAACATTAACTTTGCGATTTAAAGGTTGATTCAAGAAGGTCATAGGTTGTTGGGTGTAATATGGTAGATGACATTTTATAATGACCTTGAAATGGGTCAAACGGCAATCCGAATCGTCAACATTTTTTGTGCATAATACTTTCTGTGTTTCACAGTAACTGCTTCAATTGTTATCCTATCAGCTTCATATCTGTTACGGGGTAAATACAGGTCAGCATGCAGGTCAATTTATTGTAGACACTTTGCATTACATATTTAAGACTTAAAGCAACTACTTCACCAAGGCTGCAAATCACTTGCAACCTAGAACATGATCTAATTCTAGGGATGAAATGGGCATTTGACATTACAAATGTTTGTTGCAATAACAGCTTCAATCAGTTTTTGTGAGATCAACTTCAAATTAGGCAAAGTGTAAAAATACAGGTCAATTGCAGTTCTGCACCAAATCGCTTACTGTATGGCCTACTGGTGATCATGTTTGTTTTCAACTTAAGCTATTGGATATCTTGAAAACTATAATAGATAGAGATACCGTTAGAATCAGAGGGCAAATATAGGTAAAAAAATACATGTCAGTTTTAATTTTGGTCTAGATGACTTCCAATATGGTCAATTTGCAGCCATGTGTTATCTGTGAATAACCATATCTTGAAAACTTTGATAGATGGAGACACTGTTGCAATACAAACGGCAAATATAGATGAGAAGACATTTTGATTTTGACCTGGATCACTTTTGGTGTGGCTGCCACATATGTTTATTCTTGAGATAACCTATTTATGTCCATATTTTGAAAACTGATACATAGAGATACGGTTACAAGTTGGGCATATACGTGTATGATGACAGGGCATCTGATGAGCATATGACCTTTTTTTACATTAATTCATATACTGAAATGACCCTAATATGTGCCCAAGTGCAGATTAGATTTGATTTTAGCTGCAATTGGTTTTAAAATGTACAGCAAGGGGATTAGTATTTTGTACTTATTTCAGTCTAATCACTTGACCGACTTTGAATTTGTGTTTGGTAGCTGATGCTTGTGTGACAGTTACAAGTGTTGACAATTTATTTGTTTTGATTTCAGACAAGAGTTAAAGCTCATTTTAGTTATGATCCTCGAGAAGATAGCATGATCCCTTGTAAAGAAGCTGGTTTAGCATTTAGGAAAGGTGATATTCTTCACATAGTGAATCAGGATGACCCACATTGGTGGCAGGCTAGAAGAGAAGGGGACAGAAGCCTTCGAGCAGGTTTGGTGCCAGGAAAACTCCTGCAGGAAAGGTAACATGTGATTGCAAAAATCAATAGCATTTCAGATTTGATGGTTGACGTGATAAATTTATCTTTTAACATAATGCATTGTAATAATATTTTCGGCGTTTATTAGATGGTGTTATTTTGTGTTAGTAGTTTATTTCGAATTTTGTGTTTCATTAAATTTTATTGGACTTGCTGAGATGGCAAATAAAAGCAAACTCTTGTTTTAATTTGAACCGTTCTACATTTATCACAGGAAGGAAGCAATGCGCACTCAGTCGAGTACACTAGATGGTTGTTTATACCAGCAGCGAGGTAACTCAACAAGAAGTGTTATATTGACCTCAGCACTAACATGTAGGTTACTAACAAACCACTTGTTAGAGTTTAAACTTGTTTCCTAATGTGTATACTATACTAGCATTAATTGTTAAAAAGATTTGCTATTCAAACTTGCCACTGTGGACTGTCTTTTGAATATATGCAGTTGTATCAGCATGACATTATTTGAACTCCAGTGTGTATATTGTGCACTAGCTGACAGTATTTAATTGTACTACTTGAAGGCATTTAATTCTAATCTCCTGTTGTTCTGTGCTCTGTAGAGTTAGTAGTTTTCATCTAATCACACTTGCTGTTTATTAGTTAAAGCCGTACTCATACCAGAAATGTGTAAAAAATGTGTAGTTGACTTAAAGTAAGAAAATCTACCTTTTGGCGTGATTAGTGCAAGTATCGATCAGTATGTATCGGGCTCTGGAACATTTCCTAACACACTCATTCAGAAATCGCTGTGTACACATCGCCGGCTACTTGTGTACACATATTCCGTGATGTCAACTTCGGAAAGTGTGAAAAACGTACCGTAGCGCAGCCTTTTAAAAAGCATACGCGGTTAAAATAAACTCAAATATCATGATGGTAATTCACCTTAAAATGGTTAGTGTCGCTTTAGCCGATATCAAATATATTTCTTTAATATTCTGATTAAAAAATAAAGAGTTTTGTTGCAAAAATTTGTTGTTTTATATACTTCCTCACATAACCGCCTTACAGACTCAAAAACTGTATTACTACGACATTGGCTTCATCTGTTTTCGCTCGACTTCGGAATAAGATTGGTCAGAAGTTCCTGCTCAGCGGCCGAAAGTTTGATTGGGAAAACTGGCGGAAAAGCGCATTTTTTATAAAAACTTCACGAAAATTTATTTATTAAGCATAATTATCGATTCCTGACTAATTTTATTTTGAATTTATGTTATTATAACACATTTCTGGTATGATTTTTTACAGGATTACTGATTTTTAGTATGACCTTGCTGTTCTGATATTTTATGTGGATGGTTTATATATGCAATCACAATCTCATTGTATAATATTTTCAGTCTGAATGGTTAGCTGCATTAATATTGTATTTCGCATAATGATACTAAAAAGTTTCCCATCCACCTAAATAATACTTTATAGTTTTAGTAATTCTGTCTGGCCGCAATAATAATTGACCCTTACAAGTAGGTTGTGATTTCTTTCAGTTGTGCTAAATTTCAATATACACTCAGCAGTTGTAACATTAGTAACAAAGCTGATCTCAGTAACAATAGACTTATGCCTTCACATGATACATCTAAACGTGTCTGGTGTTTTTCTTCGTTATTTCTTGTATATGTTTCAGCATCACAGATGTAAAAACATAACACCACAGATGAGTTTACTTAGATATATAAATACCTTAAAAGTATGTAAGCATGTTTTAAACATTTTGCAATAAAACAATCTTATATTTCAGCTGGTCTTTTAAGTCCAAGACTAACTAAAAAAACAAAGAAATTGAAAAAAGTTATGTACCAAGCACAACCCTACACAGGTAGAGTTTAAAACTGATCTGAATGTTTTCAGTATCTGATTTTCTTTGTACAATGTAAAAGCCATGTTTTGTTGTATTCTGTTCTTAGAATTACTACAGCCCTAATTCAGATTTCGACTTTTAAACATTATAATGGTCTCTGGAATTTTATGCTTTAGCCAGAAAGTACAACATATTAACATTACAAAACATCCAAAATTAAATTGCCATTCTCTCCAAAATACGGGAGAAAATGCCTGTAATATCCTGGTACTATATTTGTATGTTGTGTCAACAAAGCCTCGTCCAATGCTGTACTTAGGCTTACTTATGTCGTTGCTCTGGAAGTTGCCATTTTAAACTATTGTTACCCAAACTACTCTTGACATCAGAGAAGAACAAGGTTGTATGCATTTGTATGGTAAAAAACTGTAAAATCATATTTACTTATCAGGCAGTGATATGCTACTGAAATGCAATACTTTTGTGAAGGTATAATCTAAGGTATAATCTGCTTCATCACCTCTTTGCATTATGGGTAATAAAAGTTATAATAGTAGCTTCCAGAGCCATCAACGAATGCCTACAAATGGATTGAGCAATTATGATAATTCTATTTAGAAATAATTTTTTTAAGATGTATTTTTAAAAGTAGCTTGTATCATGTTCATGTTAACATAATTATTTTAAAGATGATGTGATAAGCAGTAACAAACTGCTGTAAAGGTTTTAGCATTAGTAGAAATTTCTCTTATATCGAGATAGTGCTAATCAGTTAAAATCACACAGTTAACTTAATTCTTGAATACTACAGAATGAGGTGCATATGTTTTTACAGAGTATGATTCTGAAGAAATAATAACTTATGAGGAAGTGGAGCTTTACCATCCAAGACCTGGTTGTCCTAGACTTATAGTGTTAATAGGTAACAAACGGAGCCCAGCTAGTTCACTGTAAATTCCTACTGTCCTTTTGATTCTGTATTGTTTTGAATCTAGTACTTGCAACATGACCAAGAAAAAACTTATCCAGACTAGTTATACACTCAGAAAACATGTTTTAGTTGAACCTGTATTGCATAATTAGGAGAGAATTGCAACAGCTAGCACTATCTTGATTGCTGCTGTATGGTTGCAGTTTATCTACATTTACTCGTGTGTTATTTGTGCAGGGCCACCTGGTGTTGGTAGAAACGAACTGAAGAAACGATTAATCGTATCTCAGCTGGAACATTTCAGAGCAACTATACCACGTAAGATTGCTTGTCAATATAATGTGTGAATAAATATCTGGTTAATATTGACTACTGTTTAGCTATTTCATATAACACTTTATTTCAAAAAAAAGGTATGTATACACAAAGTGTAGTTCGGGAAAAAAAGCAACACGCAAATTATCATACAAACAGGATTAACATGAAATACAACTACTGTACTAAAGAAATTACATATTAAGTGAAATAAACAGGTATAAATAAATATGCTAGTAGACTAAAGGCAGCTTAATATATATTAAATTTACAGCAAAAATCTATATACTATAATTTACATTATTGCAATGATAAGTAACTCAGTAGCCTCATTTTGAAATATTGATTTTCTAATTAGCCCGTCTTAGATTATTTGTCAAAATTTTGGTTCTTATTTTGAAGGAATCAACTAGGTATTTTTTAAAGCTTTGTTTTATTCATATCTATCATAACAATTAAGCCTTTAGTAGTATTTCAAGACACAGTTATTATGAGAAATTAGAAATAAAAATTGCAGGAGATCAGAATAATGCATAATAAAACACTATAATGTTCCAGACACTTCTAGACCTAAGAAACTATTTGAGATTGATGGCAAAGAATATCATTTTGTAGCTAGACATGATATGGAGTCTGGAATACAAGCAAAAAGGTAAATGTTTGTGGAATGTTAATATAACTTAATATTGTTTAACATTTAGAGAACATTATGCTTGTAGTAGTCCTAATGTCATGACTAATGCACTACACCATGGCCCTTTGCAAAAAAAAACCTGGCAAAACAGGTAGTATTTAAATTTATTTCTGACTCGAACAGAGATTTTCCTTGATTTGCAATAAAAAGATGTGTAAAAATAACGCTTTATATTTGTTAATATATAATTATATCAAAACAATCCTGATGTGTGCATATTTTATTCTTAAAAAAGGAAAGAAAACTAACTAAAAAAAGTGTCACTTTTGTGCTTAGAGACATAAAACTCTAGGTCCTTGTCTTCACAATTTAGGTAAAGGTATAGCGTAAATGTTTTTTCTCACATTATTGGAGTAATTTGGTAATATTGGTGTAAACTGAATATTGTTTGTTTATTTGTATAGGTTTATCGAGTATGGTGAATACAAAGGTAACTTGTATGGAACCAGTTTAGCAGCCATAAAGGAGATTTTAAAATCAGGACAAGTGTGTGTTCTTACACCGCACCCTCAGGTATTGCTTTTAATTTTAGGAAGCATAAATCAAGAGGTATGTCACTTAGATAAATGCAATAATTGTTCCATCCACTGATATGCTCACCTGAGTATGTGAATGATTTATGTGGACTCCAAAGTAATTAATTTTAATTTGCAGGCTTGACCTTGCATGTACATCACATATTTCTCCCAGTATCAATGTTACCAAATTCTATGGATAACTGCAAAGTTTGCAAACATTTTTTCAATGTATTTCAGTCATTGAAGTTGATTCGTAATGGAGATTTGAAACCTTATGTGATATTTATCAAACCACCATCTATAGAGAGATTACGAGCCACTAGGCTTGCTATACATGCCAAGTCACAATTGGATGACAAAACTGTTCGCACATTTAGAGTAAGTAAATACGTTATACTTCTAGCTATTCTTCTGTCAAACAAGCCATAAATTCACAGAACTGCTAAGAAATTTAGATTCCCTGCAATGTCATGACTTTATACTAAGAAAATGCTAATGTTGTGTTGTTTCTTCTATAGGATGAAGAACTTCATGATATGATTCTCAATGCAGCCCGAACAGAAGTGAACTATAGCCACTATTTTGATAAAACTATTATTAATGATGATCTAAGTGCTGCATTTCATGAACTGTGTGCCACAGTACGTAGAGTTGAGTGTGAAGCTCAGTGGGTGCCTGCTGCATGGCTACGGTGAAAGCATATTTTACTTTACTAAATTTTTCAAACTCAAATGTTTTATACTGAATCTCCTTTTTATTGAATCTTACTCAAGTTTTGAAGAATTAAAAATTGGACAGCAGATAAAACTGCTTTAATTTAGGTTATGAAATGTGGGTACTTTACAACTGTATCCAGTTTAAGTCGGCTTATCATACAAACAATTTATTATTAAATCAAAGTAAGTTTGATGTTGTCAAAAAAGTGAAAATTTTCAAACAGCATGGCATTATTACATTATAAGTTTGAAGATAGGATTTTTTAAAATCTACATGACATTTATTAATTAAAAATTTGTTGAAGAATGTAATAAATACCATTATTTTATTTTACATGATTGTGTACTTATGTTATATTAATGGAATTTTAGTCACACAAAACTTTCGTAATTTATAAAGAAATATTTGTGTTTTTATGTTTGTGTCATATACATCTTTAGCTGCTATTCATGTTTAAAGCCAAATTTGTAAGGTTACAGTATACTTTTACAAAAACTGAATTGTGCAATATTTGTACTTTTATCTGTAAGTGTTGTAATTAGAAAACAGGATTTAATTATAGAGCCAAGAAAAATATCGTTTTGCTGTATACATTCTTACGTGTTATATTTAGATTTATATTTCATTGATCCTGCAACTTTTATAACAGTTCAGTGGCGAGATCAGTTCTTCCTATGTGATAGTACCATTTGTCTATTCTTATTTCCTGCAACAGTTTCTGTATATTCGTACAAAACTTAATGACAACCTGCGAAAAATAGTAGAATCTAGAAGTTAAATTGCCAAAATGATTGGGCAAGTACAATAATATAATATGAGGTGTAATATAAACAGAAAATGTTGAAGGAATAGCTATAGAAAGATATGTGAAATATGATATTTTTTGGTTTTAGCTGTGTCCTGAGTGATTTGAGAGGTTTTTGTTATCATATATAAATATTAGTTTGGGTGCTGTTTTAACTTGTGCAATGACAGGTTGTCACTTGATAACTTTTACTATTTCTACGGTGTTTGCAATGATTTAATGATGTAGTTGTATGTACGTTACCTACTTTCTGCATACATGCAAAAAATCTAAAACAATCAAATAATGGTACTTTTTGAATTCCATTCACACTTCTTATTGAAATGCTAAATATAATATAAAACATAATATGCAAATTTTACATGATTTATCATTTAGAACTACTTAGTCACTAAAATTATTCAATTCATATAATTACATTATTTTCATGTTTTAGTCTTTAAAATATATGTACTGAAAACTATTATTCTTACAACAATGTCCTAGCAGCGATGCAGATGTCATTTGAAAGTATTTATTCTTGTAACTATTGAGTATTTGTTTTTTACTTGTGTTGTGTATTTTTTATTTTTAATGTATTTGTCACTATATTTTTAATTATGTTGTATGAAATATCTTGAAGATATATAAATGAACTTTATACAAGTTACAAAAGCTGTAATAAAATGTTAAAAATATTATTTTGTCACCTACAGAACTGCAGACAGTGACATGTAATAATTACCTTTGCAAAGCTATTGATCTGAAATTCGCAGAATTTATGTAGAATATACTATTGATGCTTATGTACTTACTAGTAAATATAACATTTCTTTTTACAAAAAGTTTAGTTCATTTACTCTCAAGACACCTATGCAAATGCCAGGCACAATGCAATTTTTTACCCATTGTCATAAAAAATGAGTCACTCAAACTAAAATCCCAGGACAGGCTTTGAGACAAAAATTTGATAGTGTTTCATCTTTTATAAGATTGGCAATATTTTCTGTTATTTCAAACGGTTTATTGTTATTCTACTTTAAATTTTGAAACGATTTTTAAATTGCTAAAAGTGCTAATAAAATCCCAAAACAAACTGTTTCAAAATAAACTTTATTTTTATATGTAGTGCAACTAGCTGCATGATAGTGCTTGTAGCAAACTTTGCCCTTGCATACTTGAAGTGGATTGCCACATCTCAGATAACCTTGTCAGTGGGGGTCATCTAGTGCGTGGAGTGACAGAAATTAATAAAACCAATGATATGATTCCAGTAATCAAATCACAATAACAGCTTTGAAATTAATGATAATTTTTATGTATTTTAAAGATATTGAAATATTTACATCAACTAAAAATGAATTTGTACTAGGAAATATGAATTTGATGCTCTTGTACGAAATGAACTTTCAGTCTTAATGTTAGCTCTGTTGACCCAGGAAGTCGTCAGTTTCGTAAAACAAGGTTAAGTATCTTTTGATTTTCCATTAAGTAGAGTTGCCATCCCTTTTGATTTGAGAGTATACAAGACTGGGTGATCTCAAGGATGGAGATGCCTCTATGGGGACAGACACTTTAAAAGTCTTCAACCGGTCTCCTCAGAATCCGCTCAAGTGTTAATTATATCGGGTCAGATTATATGAACACTAGAATTGCTATAATTTAACTTTAGATCAATCAGTATGTCTTACTTTGTTATGCTTCCAGTCCTTTTATGTGGTTTAACTCGTTTATCCAGACAGAAGAAACATCTGTTTCTGTGTTATACACCCCCTTGACAAAAGTTTGGATTGGGGTGTGCATAGTCCTGGTTCATGACGTTGTGCACTAGCTTTTGATAATCTTACTTGTGAGCTGTGCGAACAGTCATGGCATCTTACATAGGCAATTACAGTGAAAGTACTCAAACTTGGAAACGCATGTAATTCCTACCGAATGAGTTCATATATCACCATCTGATTATCCAACTTCAACTCCCACTATGGCCATTTGCAACTCATGCGCTGGCACAACAAGGGGGTTACTCGAGGGGTGTATATA
>JAOXYB010050802.1:0-11723 GCA_028565635.1 Phoronis ovalis | reverse complement strand
ATATATCTATTACCTAAATGGTCTTTGGATTAATATATGAAACCATTTTTGATATTTAGCTTCGGACAGTAATCAACTTTTATCGAGTCGTGGCGCCATCTATACCCAGCACTGACAAGGTACTTATATAGGGGATCCAACTTTTTACCGCAGTACTAATTTCGGTAAAATTAATTTTGTAATTAGTACATTTCTTGACTTGTATTTTTGATAGGGTTAAAATACATACGCATAAAGTATCGGATCATTCTTCAACTTCATTTTTGACACCGACAAGATCCGTACGACAAGATATCTGCTGATATTATAAGGGATAGGTCATGTTGCGTGGAAGAGAGTATAAAACAACTAATATAAAAACTAGACGGAAAATTTATAAACAAAATATTCCTACTTATATGCTATGGATACTAAAAACCAATGAACAAAATTACTTGATTTTTCACGGAATTTTTCATACATCTATTCTAACAAAACGGATCCTTGTAAATGCGAAAATCATTTACGAATTATGAATTTTATCGTATAAAAGGAATTTAGCAGAAACGATTTAAATTTTATGAAGTATGAATCGTCGTCAATAGCTGAAATAACAAGAGTTGTTTATTTCTTGTATCATCTGTTAGCTCTTACATAATTTCAGTGTATCAACTAAAGGAATTCGGATCTATTATCTAACTATCTAAAACTATCTTTGTGGCTTTGTGTATAAATATGTAATTTTCCTTAATTGGTGCCCACCTGAACTGACATGACTAATGGATACGACATCAACTTCTCTTCATTGTTCACCAAATTTTTGCAAAGTGTTTTTAATAATCTTGAAAATGAGTCATTTTTCATCATTCCAAGAAATATAATTTAGCTTTTTTTAAATCTCCCCGTTACAGCTTTTTGGGATTTGAAAATGTAGCCTTCTGTCTTGGGTCTTCTGTATATGCATATAACCGCAATAATTTAATACTTTGACAAATTGCTGCTATTAAATAAGGCAGATGTACTAATTGGCAGGTAAAAGTATCCAAATATTTCAATATGTATTGATAGTAGACGTCCAAGTTCATTATACACTGAGCCAGATCAAAGATATTATGAAGAAATTTTCCTATAGTTTTTTTGGTGGATTTTTTTTTGCCAAATTTTTAATTGAATTCGAGAATTTAAAGTCCACACTACAGAACAAAAGCAAATTCTCTATATGTCCCTCCTAGATCTGACACTGTTTATTATGGGCTAAAGAAACACCTAGGCTGCTACTGAAAAAGATATAAAAGCTGACAGTGGACAAATTAGCAAAACTGACATTCACTATTTTTTTTTAATGCAAGTATGCATATTTTTAAATTAGTGTATGTAGAATACTTGATACAGCACATTAACGCCAATCATGTACAGACGTACGTATCCAAACAATGCTGCACTATTAAATGCACATAATAACTGCTGTTAATGGTAAAATAAAATTTATAAGCGGTAACATCAATAATAAACATTCCAATAGTCTACATCTACAAAAAGTTAAACTAGAAAATTCCTGTTTAGCCGTAGCGAAATGAGTTCCCTTTTCTTGTTTTGTTTTTGCCACTTTTTACCATTCACTGTGAACTCAGTGTGTGGATTTATTAGTAATAATGATTATCTAAATGTATCGTCCTTCAGATAATTAATCTTTCATTGCCATTTAGATGCCCGGTTTAGATGACAGCAGATACTGTTAGACTGATATTTGGTGACGCATAGTTTCTGTTGGTAAACATATCTAGATAACATCCGGAATCAACGCGGGCTCGATGTTGGTATATATATATTTGTTGATTTTCGTAAGTTATTCTGTTCTGATTTGAACAGAAAGAGCGTCCTGCTTGCTTTATGTAAAGGACAGTTAGGGGCGTTCGGGGGGATTTGTCGCTCTGTTCGTCGAATAGAACCGTCTGTCTACAGTATAGTATGGTTCATATTATAGCTCTAAGTGTGTGTGATCATTTGTTGGCGTGAAAGTGTATAAATGGTCCCTGCCCTGTTTTTAAAGTATCTCCAGGAATTCCTCTAGGCACCAAGTCCACTTTCCTTATAACTTTGTGTTACGTAATTTGAAGCATGCTCGCTACAGCCAATGTTTACTTTCTATTGAGAATATTAACATTATGGCCGGGGATGAAACATTTCTTGACATCAAATCGTTTCACTAACCATTCCTGGGACAGTCAGCACTTTTAGTAACTGTTAACATCGGAAGCAACATAGTCGGAGATATTAAACATTCAGTTTATCAAAAAAAATAGTAATAATCTCTGAAATGATTTTTTTCCAGTTATATGTATTGGCGCTGTTGTTCTTAGTTTTCATAGTTTATTTGACGCATTGCTGATCTGTATGTGATTAGAACTTTAGAAACCAAAATGAGCAATGTATCCGGAATTTTGTTTTAGATTTTAACAGGTTTTGATGTTTTTGACGTACTTGGTAGAGCAAAAAGCGAATAATTGGAAACTGGATATTTTACTAAAACAATTCTCTGACCTCAGAGGTTTGTATAAAAAACGAATGAAAGTCATACAAATTCCGCCTGTGAGTTCAGCATATGTATATATTTTTTTGTGAATCATATTCATAAGAAATTTAGGCAAAATGAAAATTAAGCCATTATTAGAAAGGCAGTTAATCTCCCTGCTCTATTAACTGTACATTTCTAATTGAAGGAGAAGAACATACGTTTTGGCATGTGTGTTATAAATTAAAATCTACCAACTTAACCTTTATTTTATATACCAAGTAGTTAACAAGCGCATTGATTGACAAGTACAGTTTATTTTTACACGTAAGATACAAACCTCTTATACTGCCTAGTAATTTGTCAATCTGGAGGAAATTGAAATTTAATTATGACTGTGGAAACGTTATACATCTATGTTTGATCAAATTTCTCTGATAAATTAAAAGCCAATAAAATACCGAGTGGCCAAGAACTAAGGTATCTGAGTATCACGAGTTTCAGAAAAAAGTTGCAACTGCAAGCAAGTTAAGTTATCGCCAACTCTGACAAATGCAATACCCCAATACCCACTCCAACTCTGACAAATGCAATACCCCAGTACCCACTCCAACAAATGCAAAACCCCAATACCCACTCCAAATTTAAAGCAAACACATTCCATAGTTTGATTTTTTCATTTTAAAATTATTTATCAATCATCGACCGTTACCTGCATTTCTTGTTTTATGAGATTTAAATCTGAAATTAATAATATCAACGCCCACGACTCGCCTTCGTACAAGACTCTCACCTGCCGATGATTACACCTGATGTCAGGGGAGACTATTAAAAGTAAGAAAATAAATAAACTCTAGCATTTATTTTGATTTCACCATCTGAGCTCATATAAGACATCAGATAATATAATATAAATAAATGTTTTTTTTTAATGAAAATGTTTATATAATCACAATTTTACGGGATTTGTTTTACTGTAATACCCGAGTAACGAATTATTATTTTTTTACATACGAGTTTTTAAACTCGACGTTCTAACTTCGCTGCAGTCCATTTTGGCATTATCTTCTTCGTTGTAATGGCCCCTTTAAAACAAAGTAAATCCGCTTTAAACCTTTTAATAAAGATTTGATTTCAAGTTTGTTTTAAGCACAAAAAGCAGTGTACCTGCGCAACTGAAGCTTCTTTTATTATAATAACACAATAAGTGTATTTTTTGAAAGATTGTGTTTTTATACATATATTACACGCAGCTAATTATATACCTGATAACTACATATTTAAGCAGAAACAGTTTCAAATTCGTACAGCAAATTTCTTTAAGAGATAAAAGTAAGTACTAGACTGCAGTTATTTAATAAAATGTGTCATTATCATTATAACCTACACATTTCCTTAGAGAGTTTCTTTGGGAATTTAATAATATAATTTTAATTTTTTAGCATTCTCATCCGTATGTTACCTAACACTTTGTTATTCTCGGCTTGCTGCGTGGAAGTTCAATGTTTAAATAATTTCACAGTATGGTCGTGGTAGGAATCTGTAAGCCTTGAAACTTACACCGGAAAACATATAATTTCCGTTCCATCAAATTTAACACGAGTGTAAAAATATTTTTAAAACAATTTATGCATGGACCAGTAGCCAGACTTAATTGTTGGTGCTGTCCATAAATTTTGTCGGGATAACTGAGTGATGGCTTTATGAATAATATCACCTAAAAAATAGACATTACCAATACATTTAAAAATATTTCCAAGACGTGGTGAATTGTATTTTCGAAAATTTGTACGAATTTATTATTTCATGAAGACAATCTAATTGTTGTCCATAAAAAAAACGTTCGGAGGAATCTAACATATTGCTGATTATATCTTCCTGGATTTTAAATGTACTGAACCTTCTGCAATATTTTGCTAGGCTATGCTTCCCAACTTGTCGTATAATCATGTTGAAATCTAAACACCACAGGTTGCAAACCATCTTTAGCTTTACCAAAAATTTAATATGACACATGTACTAAAGCCCCTTCATCATTTTGTTTTTACAACGCTCTCTTTTGATTATTCTTTAATTTCCAAAAATTGATAGGAGTGAAACTTGACGACTCTTACTGTCTGGATCAAGATTGCGGATTCTAAGAAAAATATTTATAAGAATTGCAGAAATAACTTTGAATCTTATCATATCCATGAATATAGGGTACGACTTTCGTGTAATGTAAAATACATTCATTGTTTATCGAAGATAAGAAAGATCATATTTCTATATATGTTTTCATCTATCTTGTTAGCACTCAGCTTGCTGTCAAACAAATATGTTATATGTGGTTTTATGAGCAAAATTATACACTAAACATGTTTGGTTACGATTTTGAAAACATAATTGCTTTATCTTTATCGTTAATAGTGAGTAGAAATTAATTAAACTAGGAAACAGAAATTTGTAAAAAATTAGATTCGGAACTACACTTACTGAGTCTAAAATATTATTCAAGGGGCCGATGCATAAATCATACTATACATTAATATGTAAAAGAGGGCTGCGGATTACCCCTTTCTCGAGAATTCGAGCCTGTGATTTAACTTTTTAGTATTAATTGAAAAAAAAATGTTTTCTTAGCAGAAGCTGTTAGCATCACTGCTGAATGTCTAAGCATAAATATGATGGAAAAGTTGCATAGCTCTGTGGTCGCAGCACGACGTGATTAACACACCGTTAGAACGAAGAGTGTTAACATCGGTCTCACTGTGAAGTACCGCCCCTTGCAATACTGATTCCTCAATGTAATCTTTAAAAATCCAGAATAAAAGTTTAAACATATTTTCAACATATTTGTATTTTATATTTTGTAATATGGACAAGGAACAGTTTTATTTAACATACGTAATTAATCCATATTTCGTGGCCGCCAAAAATGTCATTGTTATATTTTAACTTACACCAAAACGCATCCAACGCTAGATCATGGATCGTATACATGTATATACTAGTGCAATAAAGATTCGCCATCAACTTTACATCAGTAATATTTAGATTTTTATCAAACAGCTATAGACATTGTTAACTGTGAAATGGGGGACACAAAACTTTTAGACTATTTCCAACGTTTAAAGCTAAATTATGATATGCTTGATTAACAGAAAATCTATTTTGCAGTTTTTGATTTATGTCATTTCTTCAGAGATATGATTTTCAATTTTTCATCATTAATTTTCTTATAACGAAACAATTAATTTTAAATGTGACACTTAACATCAAAATGAAAACCATACCTGCAGTTACGTGGAGAGAGAAAACATGTTAGAACATAATAATATAAGACAGATCAAAAGCCACCTGTATAAGACATATAAATTTAAAGACAAAACAGTTTAATAATGCGAAAATTAAATGAAAAAATAAAGCAATAAAAAGCTAGCAACAAAACTAATTAAAAGCTCATAAGAATTGAACTATTATTAAAATATTACACCTTTGCATAAAAGATATGTCAACTTTTTATATTGCATGTGCGTTGTACCGTGATGTGCCAGTATATTAAGTCTTTTTTAGAAAAAAAATGACGTCGCCTCGATCTGTTCTTGTGGACTTTTGGCTCACGCCAATTGTGTATTTCGGCAAAAGTACAGGTAAACTATATACTTTTATAGACTTCAGCCAATTTGTTTTCATATGCTGATCAAATTGTTTTTTTAATAAGTTGACAGTGATAAATAGCTAGAAATATTCTCTTATAATTCATAAACATATACCATCTGTCAAACAGAAAAAGATCTCAAAGCATATTTTCAATTTTTATTTATTTTAATGGTATTGTCTTTATTCTGAGAATTCAACATTTGATAAGTCTAAGATATGCCACAGGGATTATTCATTTGGACTCATTAAACTCGTTACCCTAAGCGCACTCGCCGGCGATATGAAATACGTACCCTTTCACGCGAAATTTTGTTGGAACATGCGAACCCACTTTCATATTGACTGCCCCCCCGCCCCCCACCCCCACCCCCCCCGCCCCCCCCCCCCCCACGCCCAGCACCACGCCCACCACTTTGCATACATGGACTGTAGAAATATATAATTTGTTCAAAAATTGCGGAATATGATTCTGGGTTTCAAAATAACTATGCATGGATTATACACTGAAACGTTTTGATGCGCCATGCCCCCGTCATGTCCCGTACCGTGCCTCCTTCACGATTCCTGTTCTTTCTTGCTGGTATTGCTAAAAGCCAGTCACCGTTTGGTTGACAGGTGTATCATAAAGGACATAAAAAATACTGGTACTTTGTGGCAGGCTATCGGGTGCTTTCTACAAAAACTACGCTTTGACAGTGCGAGGCAATGAGGAATGAGCCCGGGGTACTGACCATATTTTAGAGGGGGATGTGCAGCCCAAAATCAAGATATCCACCCAATTTTAGGGATTTGAGGCTCAAAAATTGACCCATTTTAGGGTTTTCTGTCACAGAAAAGACCCATTTTTAAGGGTTTCTCTTGAAAAAATTCCCCCAGGATTGCTAACTTTGAATAAAATCGTGAAAAAACGAGCAATTTTTAGGCATTCTGCTGAAAAGTGGACCCGATTTTAGGGACATTTCTGTGAAAAGTGTACCCATTTTTAGGGATTTATCGGTGAAAAGTGATCCATGTATTCATCATATATATATATATATAAGTGCCCACCCGGGGAAATGAGCCACGGATGGAGCCCGCCCAGTTTACTTTGTCTACCACTAGATGGCACGATACTTGACATATCTGTAGCATGCAGATTCCTTTCAGAAAGTCAATGCAGTTCCAGCACATTTTGCTGTTACATTAAGACATTTATCTAGCTCTATACCTCAACCTCTATACTAGGTCTAGTGTCGCAAGTATTCTATTAGGCATGTATTTTTCTGATCATATATTACGGAAAACCTCTGGTGCAAACGAAGTACTTATAAAATATTACACTGTCTTATATTTTCGTTTTTATATCTTCATAATGATGGCATGCGCTATTGCTATTTGGCACTAGCTGGTATTGTAATCTTGCGATACAACGTGTAGTTTAGATACACTTTAAGCCTCATTAGAAATTTATTAAGTTGAATGATAATGACAAAAACACAAATATTATTGTTTTCCCAGGTAGCTTACAACTTAAATTGTTGGGATACAAGATAACGAGAACCAGTTGTGATTTGGTTTTCCAGCTGGTCATTGAAGGGAAATGTATGTTGTTACTACTACTCCGGGACTACTACACACATTTTCTCAAGCGTTTATCTCTCAATTTTGTAAAGATGTACAAATTTGGGAGCCTTGGGAGAGCGTTGCAACTTTTGGACTTATAGATTTTGTTTGTCAGATCATGGATTTTAAAAACTGTTCTCATAATTTGGTGGTTTTATTTTTGTAACAGTTCTAAAGCATAAACAGCTGCCTGGTATCTCTATACATTACGTTATAATTATTTCGCGTAAACTTCGCTTACAGTTTAAGTAGACAGAAAAATATTGTTAAAACCACATCTTGTTAATTATTCTTGCAGACAAGCATACACCTCAAATTATGTATTTAAAGTTATGAGAACATTTTTATTGCGTGCATTTTAAGCAAACAATCGGGTACATTTCGTTTACCATAATGTTAAAACCTGTAATTGAGGTAGTCTGAACGTAGTCTGATCAGTGCGTAGTTTAAAAAAATACTATTTAAATTACTCATTTTTAAATTCATAAACTTGGCATGTAAGAATTTCCAACCTAGATTGATTTTACGCAACATCGGCAACTTTTTTAAAAGCATAAATTCAACGTTTGCATGCCGGCGTTTCTCGCATATACCTAGAGACAAAAGTATAGAACAATGTAAACCGTCCCGGTTTCTTTAGATGACAATCACCTTTTATGAAGAATCCGGTGCATGTAACCAGTGTCCCAGTACTGTCCCGTAAGTACACGATGATTGATTGTTATCATAATTCACGACAAAGTTGTAGATTTGGATCATTTATAAAAATAGTAATTAATGATATGCAAGGCTTTGAACAGCAGGGTTTCAAAATATGTCGGCGTGTTTGATCGATGAACAATCATCTTGCCTTTAACTAGACCTGAACGCTTCTACAAAATGTTTTTGAAACCATCTGTCAAATTTTGACAAAGTATTTTCTTTTTATTTGTTTTTTATAGAAGATTTAAAGTAAAAAGCCAGTTTTTGTCGTTCTCTATGCAAATTATTACCTGCAAAGTGTACCCAGTTGACATTTTATTATACACATTAAAGTCAACACGCTGTCAATAATATGACATAAAACTATCCGTGTACCTTAAAGGAATAATTTCAACAAGAATTATGAAAATATCGCACTCACTTTATAAGTTGTAGGTTTTTGTATATATGCAGTTATGAGATCCGCCTATAAACAACCTATTATTACCCAGAATGCAACTGTTGATGATGTCTTAAGGTTTGTATATATTCACACGGATAAAATCTCCCAACTTTCCATTTATATATTAGGATTTTATTTCTAAAAATTAAAAAAATGCCTTGAGGAAATGTTTTTTAAAGGTATATTTGCATTTTAGGATTGGATATATCAATGGAAAACTATATTTTTACTGTATGAATGTTCCAACATGGCTTTTCAAAAAAGGCCCTAACGAAGTGAATTCTACAAAAAAATACACCTCTAAGGAAGTGAGTTTTTTGAAAAAATATACCCTAAGGAAGTGACTTTTGGGAAAACACCCCTAACGCAGTGTCACACATAAAAAACACCCCTTTTCATGATTTTAGGTAAAAAAACAGACCCTAAGCGCGTAACACGCGTTGCGCACCGGCGGTTCGAAAAACATACCCTTTCACGCGAAATTTTGCGTACCCACTTTTATATTGACTACCCCCCGGGACTACAGCTCTCATATAGCTACATATCGAAAATTCGAAATGCACATACATCTTGAAAATGGAGCGAATTTTGTAACACTGTTTGGAACAAACATGAATGGAGCTTTATTGGTAACAGCACTCCCGATACTAATTCAATTTTAATATTTTCTGTGGAGCGAATTTCCGGATTTCCTATACTTTCCTCATTTCAAAATCTGCGCATTTAATACCGGTTAATACATTTTTCTTTTTTACTTTTCCAACTCAACATAATAGCTTATATTGTGTTGTAAAGCTCCGTCGGGTACCCATGCTCGTCCGTAGGGTGCAGAATAAGCCCCTAAACGGGAAGTGGAGGATCAAAATACCACCTCTAACCAGGGGATTTTGCTGAAAAAGGTACCCCTAAACGGGAAGTTTTCTCTGAAAAATTAACAACCAAAAAAAAACGTCGTCAAAACAAAATAACACATTAAATTTTTTAAAAAAATGCAAAATGGTCATGCTCGCTGCTCCCAGTGAAAAAATGACCTCTAAACGGGAGGTGTACATGAAAAACCAACCCCTAAACGGGAAGTTACATTTGCCAAAAACATACCCATGTGGTTTTCCGCCGAAATCGACCCCTAAACGGGGAACGAACGTCGAACGGCGAAAAAGGTACCCCTTATCCCCGCTTTTTTTCGGACAAGCATGCGTACCCGACTTATTTTTAAGTGAACCCCCGGGTGTAAAACGGCAATGGTGATGTAAAACGACTGAAACTTCTAGGTCTAGTGGCGGAGTGTTCAAGTGAACAAGTTACGTTTTTACTTGTCCTATCATTTTATCGCGATCAGGAGCATTGGCATTCGATTAAGATGGGAGGCAAAAAAACACACGTTATTTAACATGATTGGCCATGATTTAGGTTATTCAAAGTAATCTGATTCTAAGTTATATTAAATTGTATCTTATGTTTCCCCCCTAAGATATTTGAAATCTGACAATTTTCTATCAATTTCTATCTCATGATATCCGTGACAAACAAGCAAAATAATCTACAACTTTTTATTGGAAGTGTTTTTATTAATTTAAAAGACTTCATTAAAACAGTTGTTACAGGTGTATATTTCAAGTAGTTTTGACAGCATCATAATTGGATACAGATTTCGGGTATTATTCACATTTCAAATACACAGCTCTGTCTATCACCATCTATCCTGACTCGATTTCTTCAGTATCATATTGAAAAGATGATCTTAAATATTTCAGTTGGTTCGGTTTCATACAAATAATAATAGCTTAATTTATTCACAGCTTTTCATTTGCAGTCATCAAACTTCAAAAATAATATACACATCAAGGCCTACGCCGATCATGTCCTACGCCACTGAACGTGCAAGGGACGCACCACCAGTTCGTCTTGCACGAGCAATTTATGTTGAATACGGACCCCCTGGGGTACGGACCAAGTTCGTTGAACTCGGGCACACTACTGCAACCCATACTCTTTTGAGAACTGTGTTGTTCATATTTATATCATATTATCATCGAACATCCATCAACACTGTATGACAATAAGTAAGTGAATATTTTCTTTCCGGTCCGTTGGTTTACAGGAGATAATTATACAGTTTATAGAAATGACAGTAGTGATGATTCTAGAGACATTAATATACAGTAATCTATTAATAATAAAGTTAAACATAACATTATTCTCATTTAGTTTTATAAAACCTTTCTGTAAAATACCTAAAACGTACATCTGCTAAAATTATCGTCTTAAGCGTGTAGAAATGTGTTTGAAACATAAAATTTAATGTCGTTAGCAATAATCGGAACATCAGAAATTAATAACTGGAGGACTGGTTTTAATATTCTGAAATGTCTCGTATCTGGGACATTTTTTCAGAGTTCGTTTTTTTACCAAAAGTATTCCATTCACGTGTAAATATGTTTTTTGTTTCCCAGTTTATTTTCATTGTAAGCTAAATTGAACAATACTGGAAATAAGAAACAAAAGAAATGACAAAGTATTTGAAGTCTTCGCGTTTACTAATACTGAAGTATTTGCACACCTACGTTGAATCACTGCCCGGGAGTCACTGATAACATTTTACAATAGTTTTTTCCCGGGAGTTTGTTATAAATTGTTCTGGACTTGAAAGTCTGAATGGGGCTTTATCGTGGTTACACATAATATCTAATGAATCATCTGCTGAGAGAGTGTAATCTCTGATCATGTTACACTCCGTACAAAGAACATGGTTGACTTACAAGATAGGCTGTTAATGTACTGATAACACTATATTTCATAAAAAGGAATTATCATACCATTTTTATCCAATATATATACATATTT
>JAOXYB010050791.1:0-11728 GCA_028565635.1 Phoronis ovalis | reverse complement strand
TGAAAGAGTGTACACTCACATTATGAAGAGATAATAGTTCCGGGAATGTTGCTCTATTTGATATGTGCATGAACGTTGTGTACAACATTTTTGTATTGAGTTGGATGGGGAGTCTAATGGTGTACTTATGCCATGTGAAATAGTTTGAACTCCATTTGCAAGTGAATGTGAGGTTACAAGGTGTCAAGTTCTGATCAGGTTACCACAGATAAACACCAAGTATGTGCTCAGACTGTTTTCTGCATAGTATTATTATAATATCTTTATATATTAAGAACAAGCTGTAAAGTATTACACATATTAATTAGTATATATATACAGTTGCATTGTATATGGGGAGGAGCAGTATTTGATACTGTCTAGAGATTTTGATAGTGGGTAAAGATAATGATCATTTAATAAGTTTCAAACACAAAGTTAAAAATCTAATAAAATGGATAATAGCTTTACTTAAGCTAGTTAACCCTTTGATAGCCAGAATTATTTTTTCAGCGCAGCATAACGAAAGTTGGCACAGACGTAGAATTTCACATTGTAAGCAATTTCTGTATTTATTTATTTCTAATTAGAGGTGTTTGGCAACTAAAAAAAAAATTTCTGAACAGTACTAAATGGTTTTGTGTCTTTGTGATGCATCATAATACTTAGATCTGTTTCTACAATAAAATCAGTAAGGGTGAAATGTGTTTATATCTAGTTATAAAATGTATTGTGTATTAAGAGGAATTATAACAGCTGTGGTTTTGAGTAAGTCTATTATGTAACAAAGTGTAATAAAAGATAGCTAATCAGCTCCAGATCATGCTCAGACTGCATATTATCTTTGTAATATCTGTTTACATTAAGCTCTGGCTGTATACTGCATACTGTTACACAGTATGAGCAGAAAGGGGATGTGTATTTAAATTATATAGCAATATTAGAAGAATTTTGGGAATTCCTCCATAAGAACAACACAAAAATTATTATTAATAAATGATAACTATAAACAGGTCCAACAAGTCCAACAGACCCATATCTTTGAAGCATTTCCAAGAAGAAAAGAATCAACAGAATTTTATAATAATTGCTTTTGTTGTCTATGATTTTAATAAGCATCTACTTCTCACCAGCTGTAAACTTCACTAGGCCGGTCTCTCCAACTGGCAGCATTCTTGGCTGGGGTACGCTCTCGGAGTTGTTTACAACTCACCGAATATCTAGTTGAAATATGGCAGGATAAGCAAAGGCTACTGTATTGTATCAACAGCTATATATTCAACCACAAAATTATGCCTTTCAAATTTTACCTAATTTTTTTTTTTTAATAAATTTAAGACTGATGTAGGTATAGTTTGTATTATTTGGTTAAGCGGCATTTAAGGGAATAAAATACAGGATAATTTAATATAAAAAAACTGATACCAAATTAAAAGCACAGTGAAAAGGATAGCACTAAACAGTTTATTTCTGTAATGGTGGTTGTACACTTTTAATAAAATACTAATTAATTCCCAAATTGAACAGAAGTACTAAATTATTAAACTTACTTTCAAGAAATCTGCATTCTGTCTTATTTGATTATTTTTGCAGCAGGTTTGGAAAAAAATAAACTAAAAATAAGCTGTAAATTATTTATAAAAAAAAAACAATAAGGAAAATCATTTAAAGCAATGCCTTAAAAGAATACAGCAAAAAAAAAAATTAAAATATCTTAATTTCCAGTTGGTCACCACATTAGCACATTTTGCATTGATCTTAATTGTACGATCACAATGTCACAAATGAATGTAAAATTGGGTCTAACAACACTAACAGTCCATTGGTTTTTTTCAGTGAAGTGTACTGGGATTCGAATCAAAACATCCCATATGACATACTGATGACTAAAGTTGATGTGAAACATGGATCATATGGTAGATATAATTTCTACAAAATGCAGGTTTGTCTATACAGTTGATCATGTTTTTATTATTACACATAATGCTTGTAAATATTACTACCTGGTTTCAAAGTCTTAGGAAAAATTACAGTTTCCTGCATAACATCAGACGAAATGTTGTGTTTTATCTAATATTAATAATAGTAATATTATCGCTACTATTCGCTGAATAAAAATACTTTGATATATTCTGACCATATTTTGACCCTTTTCACCTTCCATAATATAGCATTCAGTTTGATTTACCTCCAGTATTCCTTAAATAGTAAGTCGTATAATATAGCATATTTAATTACAATAACTTGCAATGATTGGATTAAAGTGTAACTTTTTGCTTTTGCTTCGTATGGATATCCTGTGAAATATACGGTATTAAAAAATGTTATTAATTTAAATTATTGTTGCTATAAAGAGATATGAAAATACGCTTTAATAATATCTCCACGGAATCTCACTGAATTGCTTGTTTTTATAAAAAATAAATAATTTAGTCAAGATCAAACTCGTCACAGCACGCCACTGTTTACGGGAGCAATTTTAAGATGGTATTACAAGCATTTTCCAATACATTAGTTCCATCAAAAACATCCAAACATGTACGAAGGTTCAGGAAATGCTTGTAGTGCCCTCTTGGAGTTACTGTCTGATCCTTTATTAAGTAAATATTTTTGATCAAAAACTCGGGGTTTTTTTCAGAAGTTTGATAAACCACTTACACTATTGGTGTGAATTAGCTTCACAGAATTCACAGTTTTTGCTGCAGAATTTAATTGGCATTTCTCTTGCAGAATAAGGAGAAACATTGTTGTAGAATTTTAAATTTATCACTATGGAAATGCGCAGGGTCTGGCATGTGGCCGTACCCTCTGCATCATTGTAATTGTCGTTGTGTGGGACACTTTGTCTCGATCACGATAACAGCTTCATTTTTGCATCACACTAGTATGTATCACTTTTCCATCGATGGTGTTGTCATCGTTAACATTTTTTCTTAAGCCTCTTTTTCTGCTACACCACTTACAGGATTCTTCGCATACTATTGGGACATAACTAGAGGATGAATAATCTGGAATCAATGTTTGAGATCACTTCCAATATGGTTAACTGATGACCACTACAGAACCCTTCCAAAACTGTAACATGGACCTAGTTTCTTTGCACTCTGACCTTCTTTGTGTTTCTTCTCATAAACTGTACAGACCCGTACAGTTACAGTCACTATAGTAAGCCAAAGTTTTGTAAGCTATAGAGTATTGCTTGTACTTATCTACTTGTTTCCTGAGTGGAAACATATTTATAAGAGATTGATGGTAAGGTTTCAGTTATAAAAAAAATGTTTTTGTCCAAAAAAGTATTTATGAAAATTTTAATTGTGTAACTTGCAAGCAGTTAATAATTTTGGCAGCATCATAACAACCTCTTTTGCTAGCATAAAACAACTCTTAGATTAAAAAAGCTGTGCATCAATCATCTGACTTGTAGCATATTTACACATAAAGCCGTCCGCTGTTAAAACAAACACTGTCTTACGTTGTCTCGTTTGTGCCATTATTATTTGTGTCTGCTGGTGACACAGCATTTCCTCGTCTGAGTCTCAAAATCTTCAGGAAAACAGCATGGAATTGTACACTAGCTTTTGAATAGATCAGCGGATTAACTAGCGAGTTAAAATACAGTAAGCCAAATAGAATTAAATCCACTTCGTTTGATATTGGGACACCGACTATGGATATAAGGTTGATTGGTAAAAATGAACAAGTAAAGGCACCTAGCACAACCATCATCATTGTGGTAGTTTTTCGTTCCTGAGTTAAAGCACCTTGTTGATTTTGGGTCACTGTGCTCATGTGTGCATTTTGTACTTTAATTTTGATTCCAATGCAGAAATACAAAATCCAGCATGAAAGTACTGAGAATAACGAAAAAGTATAAGTAAAATATAAAATACCTGCACTTAAATAACCTTGTTGACATGATTCAAGAACTAAATTTGGTTCAATAATGTAATTTTTTATCAGACAATCCAAAATGTATGTCAGAAAAATTGCAATCCACCACATACCGCTAAAAACAAAAGTCATAAACGGAGTAATGTTTCTGTGTTTAAAAGGTGCAAATGTTGCTATAGTCCTTTCAATTGCTATCAGTAACAGCATCATTTCAGATAGAACCAGTGGAAAAAAGTTAAACAGTATTGACATCAAACACAATGTTTTGTTTTTATTGAAAATATTCTCTTGACTAGAAAGGGTTAGGTTGTTGAGGTACGGTGCCACATTTCTCCCTATGCTTAGAGGAACAGTGCCAAATCCAACAGTTAAATCGGTAACGGCTAGATATAATGCAAAAATGTTTGACACGGTTAACACTTTCTTTCGATATTTTAGAAATGCTGCTAGCACAAGACAGTTTCCAAAGATGATGCCAACTGCTATTAAAATATAAAGTATTATCATAAAAATGGCACAAGTAACTGACACTGTCATGTCTGGAAGTTTGGCAGGATTTCCCTATGCTGCTGTTGTAAATGTTTCTGTAGAAAAACAAAAACATTGACTGTTCACGGTTTCTCACTAATTGGCTAATCTGTCTTTCTCGTTCTGTTCTTCTGCAAGGTTCTCATATTAAGTATTTACTTCACCATGCTTCTAAAGTGTGCTTTAGAACTGCAAAGTGTTGTTAAAGATGCTAAATAATTATTATCACGGGTTCGGCATTTATATGATGCTTCAAGATATTAATTATAACCATTGTTAATCAGCTTGTATAGCATACTAGCTGATATCCATAAATTACGGGCTTTAATGAGACACAAAGGAATGCTTGTGCGTCTATACTGATATCATCATCTGCAGTTAAAACGGAAAAGGTAGTCTTAAGTTTGCGGAAAATGCTGTTTCTTTACTTGACTAGCCCCGTTTCCCCCTTAGTATACTATACTAGTATATAGATTTATAAAAACAGAGAAAAAAAGTTTAAGAATTCTAGATGGTCTAGACTTGTCCATATTATTCAGAGTGAGTAGGTGTAACTGGAAATTAATTTAGTCTGGAGATGTTGAGCAGTATATTTTATTAATTATTAATACAAAAGTTTTATGAATAATTAGATGCGTTAAGGTGGAGAGTACTCAGCACTTAATTTATTAACACTAATTCATTTTTTGTAGTTTAAGTTGCATTTGGGAAAATACGAACTAAATATTAAATTATTACATTTTTGCTAAAAATAGAAAACTGTTAAAAAACTGTATTTTTTGCTTGACTCAAAATATGTTATCAGGTTGGAAGCCAACTTTGATAAAAAATCATTTTTTCATAAGGTAACTTTCAAAAGTACAAGTGCAAGAGATCTGAACATAAAAATATGAAAACAATATTACTGTTAATCAACAAAGCCACATATTTGCTTTTGTTTTGAACTAAATTTGTTCTATTCTTGATAAATCTGAAGTCCTAAAATTCTGAGATAATAATCATGAATATCCTGAAATTAGAGAAGTCATAAATGTTTTCTACTATTTATGTATTTATGAATGTTAAAAATCTGTAAAACCGTGAAAATGGGCCTTTCTTTAGAAAGGGGTACTAGAGTGCTGAGCTGTGAACAGTGAAAGATCAAGTTTTAATAATAAACTTAAATTAAATTTATTAATAGTATTAATTTCAGAAAGGACCATGTCTTGAGAATCAATTGAAATTTAGTCAGTGCTGATTTAAATTTTAATTGATAATACTTGATAATTTCTAAAAAAATACCAAGTGTCAAAGCATTGTTGATTTTCTTAAAAGTCTAGACCATTTTTCATTATTGATGTACATTAAGTTTTTTTTTATTTCCCATAAAAATAGCAATATTAGAAAATTAAAAGCAAGTGACAAACAGTCAAGTAATATAACATATCATTATAGGTATAGTCAACGTTTTGCGTGAAGTTTCTATTTTGAATACCTTGAGCGTTTCCTACAGTTTTGAGCATTTTGGTACATGCTTTTCAAGATATACATGAATTGTTAATTATGATATATAAGCAGAGTAAGATAATGAAATTTATTATCTCTGTCTGTAAACAGGGAGACAACAAGCCAAGTGTGTTGCAGGCAGGACAACTGTACAACAATTGCAATGGTTGGCAAGCAAGCAAAGTAGCTACAGAGTTATTCAAAATGAATATAAACTGTTTCAAATATTTTATTGAAAATATGAAATCAGAAAAGTCAGCACATCACTTAGAAGTATTTGATTAATATGTGTATATTTGAATATTTTGAATAATTTTTATACCGACATGTTTTTTGACTTGGGCCTGATTTTAAAAATTTGCTGCCACAGGTGTCTCTGGTTTGTAAAAGAAACCACAAACACAGTTTATAATCACTTTGAATAACTCTGTAGTTACTTTGCTTACTTGCCAACCATCGCAATTGTTGTACAATTGTCCAATCTGCAACTAACTTGGCTTGTTGTCTCGTTGTTTACAGACAGAGAGAATAAATTTGATTGCCTTAGTCTGCTTCTATATTATAGTTATGAATTCATGTCACAGGAGTTTATCACGAAAAGTACGTACCACAACGCAGCAAGGAAATGCTCAAAAGACTCCCCCTTTTTCCTACTTTAGATTTGCCACATGCCCAGAAAAGATTCGTTGTCAAGAATGAATTATCGAGTACTTTAAACTTCAAGAAGAGTTTGCTTTCTATTTACGGTTTCATTAGCAGAAAAGCTACAATTTTACTTATAAGTGCTTCTTTAAGATAATTTATCACACTGTTATCTCTTTCTAGTCTTGATTTCATTGCAGGGGTATTAGCTGAAAAGCTAACATATTATTAGCTAAATATAAACTATACATTACCAGTATTGTAATTACACCAGCTGGATGAAAGTATTAACAGTTTAATATCTTCGTGATGGTAAAACATTGACGTGGATAATAAAAGTAAAATGTGATATATTGTAAATAAAATCTTGTTGCTAGAGAATTTGAAATTGATTTTTAAAAATGGAATATGATACAACAAATTGTGGCATTATCTTATATGTCAACCCTATTTATCCTTAATGTATTTTCAACTTTTTGTGTCTTTTCGTTGAAGAATGAATATTATACCTTTTGATTTTGCCTACCAGGCAAAACTATGGATGAAGAGTTACAAGCTATAACATGAAAACCGATAGATAAAGACATTGTTCCACTATTAAAAGCCTTGTATGCACTAGGTTCTAGTTATAATACTCGTAGAGTCATCTAATGACTAACTGGTTTTAACTCTGACATATTACAAGTATTAATTAATAATTAAAATATTTTTGGTAATCAGTATTTCAGAGAAACTTTATTTTAAGTTTTGTTTCCAATAAAGTACAATGGATCTTAAAAAAATATAATACTTAATAGGCCTCCACTTTTTTAGTAACCACAGTTCCCTAGGGGTTTTCTTAGTTATATTTTGGGGTGAGGATCAGCAGAGAGAAAGGCTTATCTCGGTTGGGCAAAGTTGGGTCATGTCTTTAAATTAATTATTATGGGGACTTAACCGACAGACATTCTGTACCGCTAAGATTCTTACCATATGGTATCTCTTCCCGCAACATTTTTGCCATTTGGTACAGTACAACTCAGAAATAACTTCCCCTGTGATCGTGATTGAGATGCGACTGTGGTATGTATCTGGAGCTTCCGACAGCCTTTTTGAGGCTGGAACTACATTATCTCTACTGAAAGGGTCTGGGAGGTCTAGCTGACTCCCGTCTGAATGCATGGAAATGATATCCCTGGGTGTCTTAGATATTGAATGCCAGTGCAAGCGAATCAAAATATATTTATTACCTCGCTTGCTGCTTACTTTGAATAATGAGAGCAATACAGTAAATGCTACTTTGCACTTTAGATTATCTGGATGAAGGCCAAGGACTTGTACTTTTTATTCAACTGTTGGGGACGTATTGGAGATGATGGACAATACCAGTGTACTCCATTTACTAAAGCGGAAGAGGTTGTGAAGGAATTTTGTAAAGTTTTTAAAGCAAAAACTGGTAACGAATGGAAGAATGTGGATGGGTAATTTTTTCATTTACTAATGTTGGTTTGATAGGTTAATATCTAGATATAACACAAAGCAGTAAGTTGTTGACAATATCATCCATTTTAAGTTTTTTTAATTTGCAAAAAAATGTAATTGTCTGTCAAAATGAGTGTTTATTTGATGATATCTGGATTTAGTGACATGAGATAATTAATCCTGTGATAGGGGTAAAATATATCATTGCTTGGAATTGAGAATGCCCTGTGTTCATTACAGGTATTGACCAGATAATTATATTTAATATTAATATTTTTAGTTCATCTATGTTTTGTTTTCATGAGGACCCTTTAAAGTTTGCTTTAGAATCCATACTTAGTCGGCACCTGTCTTGATTTTACTATGCATTAACATGTAGTTTTAAGTTTGACTATGGGACAAAAAGTCTAAAGAATGATCTGTCATAACTGTCTCCAATCCTATTGAATTTAATGCTTGAAAAACACTTGCTCGTCTAACAACGGAATCTCGACCAGTTCACTGGGCAGTCTATTTTAGAGATCAGTGTCTGATGACTGCTCTCTCTCAGTTAAGTAAACAAGCCTAGCCTACCTTTTCAAAACAATTCTAACAGTAAAAGGAAATGTTAATTTTTATTTTATGTAAAGTATTTTATTAACAATTATCCGACGTGCTTTCCTGTTGTAATAGTGCTCTCTGGTGTATTTAGGCAAAAATCATTTTTCTACGCAGGTTTAATTATCAGCCAGGCAAATATCGTCTTGTTGACCGTGCTGACAAGAAGTACAGTGTGTCATTGTCTGACATCAAGTTTAACCTGGAAAGCAAGCATAAATCCTCGTTGTCAGAATATGTACAAGATTTCATGAAGGATTTGGTATGCCTCGATTATATTTCTTGAAAATTTGAGTTTAATTTTAAAAAATGAAATAACCTGTGTTACTTTATAAGAGATACGTTGTAAGAGGCGCTGTTTCTACAATATAGCAATTTTATTAAGAATTTGATTGGTTCTTAAAACCCTAGGCATTGATTTTTTTCTGTAATACTTTATTGTGTATTGCGTTAATTATGTATTTAAAAAAGACTGAGAACATATTTCAGCAGATATCAGTACACTGACTAACTTGAAATGTTATGTCAAATTTATTGCTTGTTACAAAAGATACACAATTTTACAGAACTTTCAAACTGAAGATAGCTAACTATTGCAGATAAAAACAATATTACTAAAGAAAGAACAATGTGTGTCAGTTATTTTAAATTTCTCTGTCTACAGACTTGTGTGACATCACTTACCAAAGCCACTAAACAGGCTGGATATAATTGCCATGATGATCAACTTCCATTTGGCAAGATTAAAAGAGATGATTTGATAAAAGCTTTCAAGATTCTGCAAGAAATTAGGTAGGCATAGAAATGTTAGAGATATTTGGTGTAAGTTATGTTGGCAGATGTTTTTGACTGTCTAAGATCCTTGTGTGTTGAAAAAAGTTTGCTGTCTCTGCTTACATCATGCAGTTCCTTGAAAAATGCTTAATTCTCATCGAAAGATTGATTTTTCCATTTAATTCTGAAGTAAATCAATTGTGTCATCTAAGTTATGGCTTAGCAGCTGTCCTATAGACTTGAAAAACATTTAAGATTAAAAAACACATTTGAACCAGCCCATATTACTTTGTTCAACACAAAATGATTGATAAAAAGTTACTCAGCAATTATAGCGAATTATTGTTCATAATAATTAGTATGTAATATGTGACATACTAAAGTTTGTCCACTTTCTTTAAGCACTGTGGTATTCAAAACCAAAAACACTTCCTCTTAATTTTACCTAGAATTTAAAGCAAAAAAGTGACATCCTTGGAGTCAAATACAAATTTTTGGATAAAGACTACCTTTACTATATTTTTTTAGTCCCATTGAGAAGGAAGTCTCTGAAATGGATGTTACTCAACAAAATGAGCAAGAGTACAGGAGTAAATGTGAAAAGGTAAGAAGCATAATATCATAAATTGGGAAAAGCACTGCCAATACAGAATTTAGAACCACTGAGTGAACTATGAGACACTGATACTGTGCTTAGATTAGTGTAATCGTGAAGTTTGGTGACAAATTTTTTTTGTCTATCACTGCTCCTTTCGCACAGCTAAGTTCACCACTAATGTGATGACTCAGATCTAGTGGTGCTACTGAGCTTCCCTAGGCGTTTATGTAGTTGTCTCTTGAATCTGTCCATTTGCTTTGCCGATGGAATTCCAGACACGGCTTATAGTTGCAATGAAAGATCACATGTTTCTGTGTTGGATCTGGGGACCTGTACTGTAAATCTGTGTTCAGAAACAGAAGTGGACTTTATAAATCATCTAGAAGTCCATGAAGTATGCTCACCATGATGCGCATCACATACCCTGGTGTCATTACCATCGACAAAAGAGTCCAGTATTTCTACTATATTCACGACATTCAAATGATAATTGCTTAACGTACAACCTAGCAAGTAGTACGATTCTTATAAACTTCGGGTGCATGAGGACTTGGTACCAGTGAATATTTGTAAAAGGCAAGAATGTTTTTAAATGTTTGCAGATTGCTGACCTCAGCAACGAATACTATCATTTAGTTCCGCAACACGGTTACGCCTTCGAGACATTGTCTCCGTTGGACGACTCTGTAACATTGGAAGAACAATATCGCTTACTGAATAGTTTGTTGGAGTATGAAATAGCTGGTCAAATGTTGGCCGGTGCACAACACAGAATAAAAGGTAAGAAACTGTATTTATTACCTATTTCTCTTATATAAGGCAGCCAATGAATGTGGTTGATCTTTACTATGAGCAGATGTGTAGGTGGACTATAGGTGATTGTATTTTGCAATGTTTGTAGTGTCCTTAAAAGCATATTCAGAGGATCCCAGAATCTTTTCAACTAGTAAAACATATATAGGTTGAAATATATGTACACCTTAAATATTAAAGTTTTTATGGACATTGTAGAAAGAAATCCATTGGACTATGTCTATCAATCAATGGGATGTCAGATCAAACTGGTTAATAAAGCTGACCTTGAAACGCAGTACATTCTGAAATATGTTCAGTCAACAAGTAGGTACCACTCTACAATATGACCATTGAACAAATTAAAAGTTAAACTCTGTGACACTAACATTACAAAAATGAACTGTTCTGTTAAGTTCTAGATAATTTCTACCCCAACAATTTATATCTAGTATTTTTTAAAATGTGCATTATGGTTTTGAAAGTGTTCATAGGTTCCAAGAAGTTTAAGATACTAGTCGAAAAATTATACTTTCTTTTAAAGTAAAAATATTTCACTACTTGCCAGTTAATCCAAAAATATAGTACAATCAATTTTAATGCAGCTAGTATAGTATTTTGAGTTACACACCTTTTCTTATTCAGTTTCTTTGTCTACAAGGTGTAACTGCCATTTTTTTATAAACTTTATGTTATTATATTGAATTCCGTAAAGTATAAAAAAATTAATGGCTTCTTGCATGACAGTAAGGTTACGGTAATTCTTCTCAATCGTACAACTCCATTATTCGTACACACCCCCTTTTTCAGATTTTATAATTTGTGAAATTTGTACACCCCCATTAATTGAGAATTTGGTGTTTCTCTAGATTCGTACACCTAGTTTTTCTTGGCTTTTTGGGGATTTCTCAAATTCGTACAAAATCTAATTTCCGTCGATATTTTGTATTTTATGAACGCTGATACGGAATTTAAATCTAT
>JAOXYB010050780.1:1392-11731 GCA_028565635.1 Phoronis ovalis | reverse complement strand
ACTGAGATGCCATCTATAGGTCATAAACGGTATCAATATACATATATAGGGAAAATGTCAATGTCCTGCAGTTACAATGGTAAAGAAATAACATTTTATTTTCTTTATCATATTTTGAAATGTTGATGGGTCTAATATACACCTCACATACACTCTGATTTACTTTTACAAAACATAGTATTTTATTTATTTCCCTATTTATTTTGTGTTGTCCTTGCAATGTTTATCTTTTTTACTGAGATTAGAGCAGTGATTTACCCAAATGTTCAAATTTTTATCACGAAGCTGAAATAATTGGAAAAGTCCCTGGGCGTTATAACTTACGCTTAGTTGAAAAATGGCACAGTTAAAATTTCTACATGATTGGCTAACTCAGGAAATATCCTGATGTCTAGCGCCTTTTAGCGGATAAAGTCCGGTCTGACTTTATAAATAACACAATATGGAACAGGTGCCTTTAAAAGATTTTACAAGCTAGAAACAATAAATAGCAATGGCTACTAATTTATCAATCCAAACAATATACCACCGGCTACACAAATACGTTTAAACAGAAAGATAAAAAAACACGCATGTACACACGCACGTACACACAAACATTACGAGTTTGCCCGGAAATTACTGAATATTTTTTATATATTTCGCCGTTTCTAAACAAAACTAAAAGTTTTTTTGAATATGTACTTCCGCCATTTTTTCTGGAATGTCATGACAAACATTTTGAGTATAACAATTATAAAAACTGTTTAATTCTTAAGAAATCGTATCCAATTGTACAGCGAGAAATCTTAATTAAAGCCCTTAGCACTATTCGGACGAAAATTTAATAACAACTTTTTCCCTGGTCAATGTCGCAAGATGCATAAGTGTGATAAAAATCAAGTCAGTACATTAAGCCGTTATACACATATTAATGAATCCCTGATTATCATATAGGAACTGTAACAAGCAAAAAATATAGATAACAAACAACAGCAACAAAATAAAAGTAACAAGTTAATGTCTGCTAATTGTACATTGTGGTTTAACATATTGACACACTAACTGTTATAAAATAAAATTTCCCCATTTAATCTTATATCTATCAATTTCATTTCGGATTCTCCATATGTTTGTTCTGTCTGTATTACATGATTTATATAGGATTTCAATAATATTTTTAAAGGTCGAACTTTACTAATAAAATATTTAAACATATAAAATTTGATTAATAACATAATAATTATGATGTATGGCATAAATTATTTTAGTGACAATCAGTTTTATATTATCAGTAGTTTATCATCACATTCAAAAAGCAAACATAACAGATAAAGCTATGTTGAACTTATAATTTATTTACACAATGCCAACAGATCACTTTACAAGTCATACAGGATGCAGGACAGACATAAGGAAATACTTCAAGTTTAGTACAGGACATTGATGTTCCTGAGATTATTACTCATTTGATTCAGAGTAATGTTTTAACCAGTACTTTGAAGGATGATATTATGTCTAAACCCACCAGACAGGGACAGGTTGTAGCCCTTCTAGATATATATATACTACCCAGGAGTATTTTTTTAAGTATATCGACAGAATACTTTTTCATTTTGCAATGCAGAGGAGTGCACATAGAATTTCTTAAAAGATACCTCCGAAAACTATCATCCACAACTTGTTATCATCAGTTCATTCTATTATAATTGAACATTCTTTATATGCAAGAAACACTGGATTCTTTTTTGACAATTTAATGTCTTTTGGATACTTCTTTCCAGAATACAAAAATGTTCAAAATTGTTTAACCTAATTTTCTCTTCTGGATTATCTCCGAATCCTTGGAATGAAGTTATTATAAAACCAATTCACAAAGAGGGGGATACATCCTGCCCGGGTAACTATAGAGGAATCTGTATTGGAAGCTGCCTAGGTAAACTTTCTACTAACATCTTAAACAATAGACTACTACAGAGTATGACAGAAAACAATTCACTGAGTAAAAATCAAATATGATACCGACCAAAATGCAGGACAACTAATAATATTTTTATGCGCATAAATGTTTTCTGATTTTTCTTATATAATTATGTAATGATCAATCTAAGCAATATCACCATATCATACAATAACATTTAAAAAGAAAATGTTAGAAATGATGTTCAAGTGGATTTATTTAAACAAGTGTGGTTCAAAGCAATGTGTTTTAACCACATTCTGAAAGATGGCACTGTGTGTCAGGTCAACAGACAGTGCCCAGCTGAAACCATGTAATACATACTCTGACATAAGAGATTCTTGAATGAGAACATTTATAAAAAAGCTTCCAAGCATTTACTGACATATTAACTTGTTTCAATCTGTTTTATATTTTACATAGCTTATCAAAGCAAACATAACAAATACAACTTGTAAGTTGACCTTATATATAGCTACTTTATTGATAAAATTTGATAAAGCTCTACAATCTAAATATAAATCACGTGACCCACCAAATATTTACCGGTCATACAAGATGGAGGACAGACATAAGGAGATACTTCAACAAAATCGTAAAAGTTTAGTAGATGACATTGATGTTCCTGAGATTATTAATCATTTGATTCAGAGTAATGTTTTAACCAGTACTTTGAAGGATGATATTATGTCTAAACCCACCAGACAGGGACAGGTTGTAGCCCTGCTAGATATACTACCCAGGAGAGGACCCAGGGCATTTCAAGAATTCTGTAACGCCCTCCAGGAGAAATATGATTGGCTGGCAGAGAAATTAGAATCACCAACTACTTCAAAAACAACAGATGGTACGTCAGGTAGGATGACTTCAGGTTTTATAGAGGAAATAATATGATAATAGAGGCATGGATGATAGTAGAATTCTAGTGGAAAATTTGTCCGCCAGATGTCATTTCTATCTGACATATAGATATTGTCTGAGAGCAGAAGCATTTTAGAATTCAAACATAGCTAAATTTCACATCTTAGTTTCATAGCTATATATACACCTTACTGCAAATTCTAAATAACGCACATAGAATTAATCTCTTGTATTCTTATTTTTTCTCACCTAGAAAAAAGGATATTTAAAACCAAGAAAGAGAAAATAAGATTGAGGATCAAAATTAAAAATTAGTTTTTGATATCAATTCAACTGATTTGTATTAGGTGCATCATTGTCATCAATATTGCATAATTATCTTATTTTTACCAGGTTTAAACCCAACATTCCTGTGTCAGAGATGTTTCCATTTCTATGATGACAACCAGCATCAGCCCAAGCTGCTGCCCTGTAACCATGGTTACTGCTTGGACTGCATCATACAGCTAGCAGGACGGAATTCATTCTACCAGTGTCCAATGTGTCACAAGACATGGGATTTGCCACAAGGTGGAGCTTCATTATTACCCATAAATGAGTTTGTACATCAGTCCCAAGCACATGTCCGACAACATACAGATGAGGGAGAACTACCAACTGTTAGTGAAATAATTTGTGTTAATCTACACCCAGTGCCAAACATACCAGAAGACATACAGATAACACTGTCAGGCTCTCAAGAACACTTGAAACTTGCTGTAACAAATCCTGATGGAACAACTATATACATTCCTATGCAGAAAATCAGAGGTAATATATATAAAGCAAAATGCAAAGCTAAAATCAGAGGTTTACATCATGTTAGGGTTATAGTTACTAATGATAACATTGTCTTGTCAGGTGCAAAATTTCAGTTTACAGTAGGTAGTAATAACCCTGTATGGAGGTCAGGTAGTCGTGGTCCAGGTCCTGGGCAGTTTAATAATCCACGAGATGTGGCACTAGACAGGGATGGTAACATATATGTAGCAGATTCTGTAAATTTTAGAATAGTTAAAGTGAGTTTATTAGGGAAATATATCAGTCACTTTGAATTGGCAAACCCAGAGGAAAATAAGGAAAACACTGTTACTGGGATTGCAATCAATAACAGAGAACAAGAGATTGTATGTATTAAGGGGTATAATGATGACGAGCGTTATCCCTGGGGACATACAATCCAGATATACAACATGCAGGGGGAATTGAAGTACGAGTATGTTAATACTGATATGAAGAAAGCAAGGCATGTAACCGTAAACAGTAGAGGTCAGATTATTGCGAGTGACTGGACGGTTAATGTCATATTCATAGGTAGCAGACAGGGTGAACACATACAGTGGGAGAGGGTTGAGACGGAGGGTCTGGGACCAGGAGAGTTAAGGGGACTTGAAGGCATCACAATAGGACCCGATGATGACATTGTTGTGTGTGATGGTAGTAACAAACGAGTGCAGGTATTACATAGTAATGGTTTGTATAAGAATAATGTTGTTGCGAATGGTGAGGAATTAGGGAAGTTTCTTTTTCCCATGGGTGTTGCTGTGGATGAGGACCACAACATCCTGGTATCTGACTACCTGAAGAATGTCATTCAGGTGTTCAGTTATGACGGTTCATTTCTTTCCTGCATTGACAGTGAAGGTGATAAGCTGAATCATCCTCATGGTTTAGCTGTCACAGGAGATGGTCATGTCATTGTAGCAGATCAGTATAATCATTGTATCAAGAAATATCGGTATAAGTAAACAGCATTAAATGTAGGTCAAATCAAAACAATATTAAATGAGGATACCTCTGCTTTAGCTAGCATACTGAAGTAATGTGTTCAGTGTATTACTATAATAAATTGCTTTGGTTTGAGAAGTCCTTCAGGGCTACACTGCTGCACATAGCAAGTAGGAACTTAGCAAGAAATAGTTTTTCAGCCATCAGAAATGTATCATTTATCCTGGTGGTCCATTACAACTGAAAGCAACTATTAACGCCTGAATTACTATAATTTTAAACTTGTTGTTATAGCTATGTAATTACTAATATTCTATTTGAAATTTCAATAATAGATAAATGCTTTGATATAAATCTCTTCAGTTTATTTTTCTAAAATGACAGAATTTACAGTGAAGAAACATTAACTGAAAGATTTTTTTAGAATTCTGAGATAATCAATCTTTCATTATAATTAAGGGAAAGATCTGTCAAGTATGATGAAAAATATGATACTAAACGGACAGGGCTTAACTACATTTCATCAAAACTACAAATAGGTTTTGGAAAAGCTAGAGAATCTCGACTCAGATATTTAAGAGATCCGGGGTATCATTCCAGCCTAGTATTATTTGCAATGATCACAAATAATTAGTTTTCTGTCTTACATTGAAGAAAATTGCTCCCCAAGAAATGTTTTGACAAGTATTGCATTTTATTTCAGACATTTTGTACGTTCATTCTTTTATTTTATTATAGATTTGATTTTTGAAAATACAAAATGAAACAATTTACAATAACAGAAATCAAACCATTTAACAACCAATCCTATTATTAACAGGCTATGCTTAAATTATTTATGCTCACATTTACAGTCAAAAATATTAAATAATTGTCATACCTGTTTATTTAATTATAAAGTTCTTCATAAAAACTATACACAGGACTCCTCATGTTACCAGTAGTATGTGCTGTAAAAAATATCAAACACGAATTTATAAAATATACAAAACAGAAACCAGAAGAATCATTAACATATTGTAACAATTATTAAAAATATGACATGGTTCTAATAAAAAATATACAGCTTTGAATGGGGATTCGATCTTAATGGTGATATATCGGCAAGAACATAAAACATGAATTCATAAAGCATATGAGACAGAATCTGCAGTAATCACTAACATCATGCTACAGGATACTGACAAAATATATATAACCCCTGAATGCTGTCATTATATTTCTGGTTCTTGGCGAAATTGGTGGTTTGTTTCATTCGGGACAACTTATTAACACTTTACACTTTTAGTTGAATCATGGGTGGTTAAAAACACTATAAAAGTACATATTTTTGGAAAGTACTAACAAAAGGATTGATTGCACATGCATAAAAACTGTTAATCAGTATAACCTCAACATTTTGGATGAAAATTCTTTTTTAAAACTCAAAAAATGTAAGTCAGACAGCTCTGCATATACAAGTTGAAACTGGTCTGAGATAACTACTTGCAGTGAGGTTATCAAGTAACCTTCATCTTACATTTTTAAAATTTTGCTTCGTTCTTAATGATGTGCTTTTAAAGACATGTGTATCAGGAAAACGGAAAAAAATCTGTCATATGAATTTGGAAGGGTAACAACTTTTGAAACAAAATTTTTAAAATCTGAGAAATCCTTTATTTGGATATCTCAATTTTGAAGTTAATTTCAGCTTTGCATCTGCAGGGGTATTCACTTTAACATACATTAACTGATTTAAAAAACTTTCTCTTCAGGACTGTATGTTTCTTTACACTTTCATACCTGAATACCTTATATAACAGATCAGCGGAATAGTCTGTATAATTAAGTGCTTAGTGTTTGGCTGCAAATCCTGAAATATAGACTGGTAGGATTTGATTGGGGTTGTGAATTCGAGCAAGCATGAGAGTAGATTTCTGTTCAGTCATTTCACAAAGATCCTGCTGCCATCTTGTGGATTCTTGATGAAGACCTCATTGTTATCATATGTGGTGTTCAAACTCTTAACCAAGACTAACTTAATTGCCAAAGATGTCACTGTCCGACACACTGGTTTGTGAATGTTACCAAATATCAGCATTCAAATCAGTACTCACCTTTATGAAAAATAAGCTGAGCAAACTTCCCATGACAAGACAGGTATATCAGATCACCAGAACATTTCACCCACATAGGTACACGGTTCATGTTTCCTTCACATCGTATATATTTCACCCACATAGGTACACGGTTCATGTTTCCTTCACATCGTATATATTTCACCCACATAGGTACACGGTTCATGTTTCCTTCACATCGTATATATTTCAACCACATAGGTATTTTGAAGAGGAAATTTAAAAAACCTGAAATATACAATCATTTTGAATTATAACATAAACATTTAAATTTAAAATAATGAAACGAGCCACTAAATAATTCTGTAATAATTTACATATAAAGAAAATCCAACATACGAATTAACACATGGACTTAGAATATCTAAAACATATATAGACCTGAGAGTGTATACAGGTACACGAGAAAATCATTATTGTAACTTAAATCAGCGAATTTTAAAATTAAAAGATTTTGAACTTTGAAAAGTTATTAAGAAATAAGTAAACAAACCAACACCCGCTTACATGAGACGGGCGACACTTTGAGTGAAAATTAAAAATCCAACTTTAATAAGGAGACATGACATAAAACATCTTCCAGATTTCCGCATTCTTCCACACAGAACAGAAGCTTGGATATACATACTGATGGTACGAACATACCAAGACATCTGTCAAAACTTTCCATTTGGCAAGGTGAGGTCAATAACTAATATTTCGGTTGTTTTTTCGGCAACCATCTTGATAGACAGTCTCATCTCCTCTGACAAGAAATAGGGCACAATATTGAAGAACTAAGGAAGTGATGAAGAACAAGTCAGTCCTGAGAGAATTTGTTGCCAAGGATAAATAAGGTAAAGAACTGTACAAACTACACTGATGTAATGTAATATCCTGTTGTTAGTTACAATACATGTCTTTAACCGTTCTGCAAAAAAGTTACATTAAATATTAAATCTAATAATAAATATTTTTATTTGTATAATAATTTAAAACAAAATTTGAATTACATTAAACTATTTAAAGCAAATTTACATAAATTAGTTTCTAAAAATTAGACAAGATTAAATTTATTCCTTGCATAATATTGATATTATAGAAAAGTCAATTAATCCTATGTAATTGTAATTATATTTTGTTGAATATTGAGACATTTATGAAATGTCAGGTAAACTGTTGTATAAGTACTTATGCAATATCAGGTAATCTATTGAATAAGGAATGTACCCAATATCAGGTAATCTGTTGAATAAGGAATTTACCCAATATCAGGTAATCTGTTGAAAAAGGAATTTATGCAATATCAGGTAATCTGTTGAATATTAAGTAATTTATAAAATATCAGGTAATCTGTTGAATAAGGAATTTATGCAATATCAGGTAATCTGTTGACAGAATAAGTAATTTATGAAATATCAGGCAGTCCCTTGAATAAGTAATTTATGCGATATCAGGTAATCTGTTGCTTGTAACTTGGGTTACGTAGTACATCTCAGCTTCTGAATCTTTTCCTGAAATGAAAGTATAAAAAAAAACCTAACAGGTTGTAAATACTTAAAAATAGTCAGTTACAAGTCTTGGAAATTATTTCTTGATTATTTGTCAGTAATTCAAATGCTTCAAATATAACTGAAGCTGAAAAAAAATAAAGAATCTTTTCCTAGGACAAAAGGACATGAGGCATCTTTCTGTGGTCATTTTTGTGCCTCATATCTGTAGAAATCAAAGCACCATTTATTTAATATACAAGTTATATCGTGTGAATGCTGTTTCAAATTTTTTACATTTTTCGAAAAGCTCCCTCTGATGGTCCAAGCTTGAAACTACAAATGGGAAATACACCAATAACTTACGTTCACTGTGTGAACTGTCATCAACAGTTTTGGAATATTTTGTCAAATGATAAATTGTTGTTACATCTTCACTTTTCAAACAGAGCTGCCAATCTTTTGGTGTACAGCTGAAACAGGAAGTTCAGATAAGTTATCGTGCTATGACGACATTATTAAAAAGAAACAATGCGAATGGTTCACCATAGCAACGAATCATGCTGGACATAACACCTCTTATAACAAAAAAAAACATTTTTACAGATTTTACTAGGACATTTGTATCACTTAGTTATTGTATAGAATGTAATATTACACAACACATTGGTCATTAGTTGATTTATCAACAAAAAAATAAGTTTTAATTAAAAGATTTATAAACTTTTTGCTAACTTTTAGTACATATTCGTACCTTTCAAGAGTTGCACCGAGGCAGGTCGCTTGAACAGGTATTTCAAAGGTGTGTGTATCATGTATCACCTGGCTTTTGTAATATGACATAGCTTGCCTACAAATATAGTACAGTGATAGTATAAATGAGTTCCTCTCTAATCCTCTAAGATAACATTTCACTACAGCAGACATGCATGAGGATAACACTTTTGTATTTAACATACTTTATATCATATTATAACAATAGAAACATTTCCATAAATTTGCTACCTCTATTCAAGGGCTGCTTCTGTTGTGTCAGTCTGAGATCTTCAAGAAGCAGGAAGATTATAATATAAATGCATTATAATTGTGATTTGACAGCACAAATCATCAAACAGACACGAGGGACGCCAAATAACAATAATGCTGAGGAAAGTTCACATTACTTAAATCAACAAAGTTCCTCTTTCAATCGTAATGGAGGTTCAATTAGTCATTTAGATAAGAAACATTGAAAAACATCTACTGCTGGAAGTTTAAATAAGTCTCATTGTGTCAGTATTCATAAGAAGTGCACCAGTGTCATCAGAAAACATAATATATATAATTGCACAGTAAATATACGTAATTATAAAATCCTTACATATACCACATCTTCTAAGCAATGAATAAATGTTTAATCCTGAATCGAGGCCTGTACATGTCAAGTCATGTAAAAGTATTCATGTACACTAACTCCACAGCTTGGTACAACAAAATATGGAACATTCAGACCTATACATGATGTCTTGTAAAAGAATTCACTGCATGGTATAACACAATATAGTACATTCAGACATCTATGATGTCATGTAAAGGTGTCCATGTATACTAACCTCACTGCTGGGTATAACACAATATGGTACATTCAGACTTAGTATATATGGTGTCATGTAAAAGTGTTCATGGTATTAACCTCACAGCTTGGTGCAACGTAACATGGTACATTCAGACATATACATGATGACATGCCACAGCATTCATATACACTAACCTCACTGCTTGGTGTAACATAACATGGTACATTCAGACATATACATGATGTCATGCCACAGCATTCATGTACACTAACCTCACTGCTTGGTATAACATAACATGGTACATTCAGACCTATACATGATGTCATGCCACAGCATTCATGTACACTAACCTCACTGCTTGGTATAACATAATATGTGGCAGATTCAGGTACAACTTCAATAAGACAACAAGTTCCAGAATAAGTTGAAGATTCATCAGTCGCTGCAGACATTCTTCTTGTTGACAGTTACCCAGGAAACCCTGTAACTGGTCCAAACTTAGAAGATCTAGACCTACAAGTAATAACAATACACCTAATAAATATGGAAACTTTTAGAAGTAACATAGCTGCATATCTATAATAATTAATAGCTCCGAAAAGGATACCTTTACCATTGTCACAGACTGTA
>JAOXYB010050769.1:0-11731 GCA_028565635.1 Phoronis ovalis | reverse complement strand
AATTAAAGCATGCCAGTGTGGACGGAAAATGAAGCGCTTTATTATGAAGCGCTCCAAGTGTAAGTGTGAATGGAGCTATAGTGTTATCACATAGTGTCCTTGGCATACAAGCCAAACAGGTTTTTAACTTTTATAAATACAGTATTTTTAAACTGTTGAAGATAATTTAAGTGAATCAGCAAAAACTTTCAAATTACTGAACAGTGCACCTGCAGCTACCCTGCTGGACGACAATAATGACGATACTAGTAAGCAAAAGTAAAGTTTTAATAGGCGTTTCTGCAACAGTTTCCAAATTATTTGTAAAATTAAAACAACTTCATCCCGAACACTACTGAAAATATTGGCCTGAACTTGCAAGCACTATTAATTATTGCAATACACTTTTCTACCAGTCAATGACATCGGATTTTTTTTTAATCAATCATTTTGCCATTTTGAAAAATTAATTGCTTACAACTTTCAAATTATTGTGATTCACCTATCTATCAGACGAAATGAACAATATGGTAACACATAGGATTATTTTTTAATTATATTTACGGTCATTTTTAAAATTAAATATGAGTAGGCAAGTTAAATTATTTACATGGATCAATTAAAAAATTACAGTCTAAATATATAGAATATATATTAAGAGACATCTAAAATGTATGTACTAGTAACTTTGGAAACCCACAGTGCTAAGAGATCATACAGTCATACAGCTAATGGTCTGTGCAATCAAACAGTTCTTTAACTTCAGACCTTAATCCATCAATCACCAGCTTTGCCTACATTATGAGCCTATCCAGTTGAGGAGTCTGTCAAATTTATTAGGCTCTTAAATGCTTTGATGTAAAGCGCCCTGTTTAGATTAGCTAACATGTTAAATCTCCATATGGCAGGCTGCTTAATCAATGTGTCAAGTAGTGATAAATGAGGTCTAGATGTGCTATACTTGCTTCTGTTGAAAGATGGCAAATAACAGTAACACACTTGTAGCTACTGTAAAAACTAGAATTTATATCCAACATTTTCTTTATTCTTGAACACTGTCAAGTTTTACTATCTCAGTTTTCTTGGTAAACAAATTTTGAAATCCTTTTATTAATGTTAGAATAAGTTCAGTTAAAAAATATGACAATTATACTTTCTCTTATATCCTCACTGGATATGCAGAAAAAACAAACATTTTTCAATACTTGGTGATGCACCTTACTGACAACTGTGAATGCCACTCACAAAAATGGTGAAAAAAGATATGGCTGCCATTTTGAGAAATAGCTGAAAAGTCCAAGTCTCATGCATTAGGAAGGTGTTACACTTTTGCAGTAATTTCATTATTTATTATATACAAATGACACCATAAACTACTAATCAACATAAGTGATGCATAAAACGGATAAAATAGATTTACCTTAAACAATTTTTTATTTACAGCTAAGTAACAATACTTCCACATATCATTAAAAAAAATTTTTTGTTATCACAGCAATATGACTTGCAAATTTCCTGTAAGCAGTTGTAGCGATCAACCACAGAAATTACTGAACTAGTTAAGAAACAAATACTTAAACAGAGATGGTCAAATTATTACATGGCCTTGGTCAACTGAAACAAGATTTACATCTATAAACCTATAAACATGCTGCATATTTGAAATTATGTGTATTACAACATTTTTTTTTTAAACTAAAGATTATTTCTACAATTTGTAGCCAGTCTGTCTTGGGCAAATCTAGGATCAAAGTAATATAGGTTTTGCCATAATAAACTGCTAATCAATGTAATTAAGCATTTACTTTGGGATACATTTATGTATCAAGTTGCATGTTTCAACTCTCAAAAGGATTTGTTATATCAAGCAAGAAAAAAGTAGCATCAAAAAGACCTCTGGTTAATTCCCAAATGCTGCAAGAAAATGTAAAACAAAGCTTTTGTTAGTACCACTTCAACTATTGTACTGGATAATAAAGCAGTAACTGACTGTCTCCATTACTCCAGTGGAAAATCTATAATTTGAGTCAAATTTGGGAAATGAAACAATTACAAAATGATAAAAGTTTGAAAATTTCAAAGTTTTAACCTTTTTATTGCATGAAAAATGTATGTGATTAAGCAATCTAAAAATTAAAGTGTAAGAGGTGATTGGCAAAACACTAATAAACTTTTAAAATATTAAATCACAAGGAATAGGTTGTTCAGTTTCCGCCATTTTGTAATTTTTTTTGTGTCATGTTTTAACGAAGAGATAAAATTGATGTCCATTAGGGACAAACAAAAAACACTTCAAAGAAACTCGTCAGGTTAATTAACTGAAAAAGCAAATCCAATATATCACAGCCTAATCAATTAGGAAAAAAGTCTACTTTTAGCAGCAAAGAAAGTGTAATAATATTTGCTTTCAAATTTACACATATCGAAGCAATGAATATGTTTTGATATTATTATTATTTGCCACAAGCTAGATGTTTTTAAGTTGACAACCTGGAATAGCTAAAGTTATTTAGTGAACAGAATAGCCAATCGGTTTTAATAAAAGATACAAGCACTTTACTAAGTACAGTTTATGCTAGATTTAGAAACAGACAGTGTGCACCCACCCACTGTACTAAGCACCATGTCTCAGAAAAATTATTGAAGGTGAACACATAAGTAGGAAACCACCTATATGGCTCCAAAATGATTCAAAACACTTGCAAATGATGGCTTTGGGCAAAATGTCTATTACTTCAAGAAATGTAGTACAACTGTCTGGTGCTGTACCCCATTTGCAATGGTTTTCTTTTTTCGGGAGTTTGTTTTATTTAAAGAATGGTCTAGGATCAACATTTGACAATTGGTAATGCAACTGTGCTGTCTTGAATAATATTTAATTCATTTGAAGCTAGCCATTATAACTTCTATTAGTTCAACCAGATATAAGTTTTTTGCAAACAAAACAAAACTTTACAAATTGACATATTATCAGCTATGTTTTTTAACACTTAGAATCATGAGCTAAGTAGACAACACCACCAAGGCATATTCAAAAGTTGGAAGAAAAATGAGATAAAATATAATACATGTGTATGTTCCAATTTCAATAATTTCAGCAGTTCTATTCTGACATGATGCAGCCAATTAGACATCAGTAGGTGTATTACCATTGTAATGTTATTTTTAATGAAACTTCAAATGAAGTTTTATCAAACGTATATTCAGTGGTAGAACTCAGTAACAGAAGTAGAGATATAAATATGTAAAATAACTATTTCCCCAGGAGTTGTTGAAAATAAACAGCTCAGCTATAAGTTTGGTCAAATCAATAGTCATTTTGCAGTATCAATGCTGAATTAAAAGGCAACACTACCATTTTTGTTGTTTTTTAGAATTTGGTAATCGATAACTGGAGACCATCAAGTACACAATTTATGTGTCCCAAATGTAGATGGCAATCAAAGGTATTCAACACCACCCAGATATACTTAATAGAAACAAGGAAAACTTAATTGTACTAAGTAGCAACAGCCGCCTGTTGCTGAAGGCTTCTAACAAAAACACATTTCCAACAACTAGCAAGAGGAGGCTCTTAAATAGGGACTTCTTCAATATCCTTTTTAACCTTAAGTTGTAACATTTATAAAAATCATAATATATTAAATTAAGCTATAAATACTTTTATGCTATGTTACATATACAAGTACCTGTTCAACAAAGTTAACAATTGTACTCGCAAGAAAAAAACATATGCTCCAGATTTTACTATAAGGGGTGACAAAATATTTAAACAAAGGTTTATTAAATATTAAGCATGAAACTCTAAGAACTAAACAGCTTTTCCCTTAAACTTATTGCTTGGAAGTGGGGATAAATTCATATTCCAAGATGTGCAGAGTCGTCAACCAGACAAAAGAACCCCAGTACCTCCTAGGTACTTCATTCATAACAAGCAGAAGGACCTGTCATGTTCAAATTAAACCCAATTTAGATTGATTTCCTTCCAAAAAAACACCAAGGCACACTTAAATAAATATTTTTCTCCAGCGGTTCCCTTAGATCTTTACTTTTCTTCTAAACAGTGAAAAATGTTTTCCAGCAGGTTTAGCAAATCTAATTGCTGTTCCATTACACACCCACCAACTTTTGTTGTAGTAAAGAATAGGTACGCACTTCAATTTTTCACTAACAACAGGTGCAATAAGTTTTTTTTTCAATATTTGATAACCAATTACAAAAGAACATTTTTTTATAATGAAGAGGTACAACTAACAATGAAGTATGATTTATAATAATAGATAACAAGTAAGCAGCCGCTACAAAAACATAAAAGAAAATGATTCAGCGAGTTTTATGTTAAAAAGTACTACAATATACTTTTTGATGCGTTAAAAACCTAAACATTGCAAATCTTATAGGCACTTGTTTTTAACAAAATTTATATACCCCCCTATAAATGATATGCAAAACAAAGTCATAAAATATATCATCTAGGCAACTGTCTGCTAGTGAGAAAAATGTATGATGTTCAGTGCATTACTTATAACAATATTAATACAGGAAAGTAGCACCCAATTTACCTATTGGGCTCCTCTGTTTTTTCTTTCATCAAATTTGAGTTTGCAGTGTTTAGAAATCTGTAAAGCAAATATGTGCCAATGGCATCAGTTGGCAAAATAGAATTTCCAACAGGTTTCGGAGCTTTGATGTCCAAAGGCACATTAGCCCAATATTTGATTTTTCTAACAACACCACCTGTAAAATCATGTGCGACAAATATCAACAAATTATTAGCAGTCTATTGCCTGGATGTTTTTCTAAGTTAGGATATCATTTTGACAAGTGGCATTGTGCTTTGGACCTGTTTGAATAAGGTAATGCAGCTAATTTATACCACAATTCATTTGTAAACTTTTAACTGATTGGTTACTGCTGTTGGGCATATCCTTCCAAAGACTTTCTCACATAACACAGATGGATTATTTTTGCCACAGGTTACACTTAGTTCTCTTTGTTGGATAAATTGTAATGCAATTATTATTACATCAAATGTAATAAAAAGCAGTTCTCTTTGTAATCACACTTATATATATATATATATATATATATATATATATAATTATACCCCTTTGGCAGTTGCCCTCTTTTTTACAGAAATTTGTGGGAATGAATTTTTTAAATTTTATGGTGCCAGTCAAACATGCCTCCTCTGATGAAATGATCTAAAGTGGAAATGATTTATTGTCAGTTAGAGGAAAGCACAGAGAGATACAAACTGGCCCCCTTTGGTATTCACCTTTTTTTGGAAAATTTACAGCAATATATCATTAAAAATTTTATTATGCCAATGAAAGCTTCCTCTGGTAAATAATCTAAAGGGGAGATGACTTGTTGTCAAAACACCAAGAAAGTAATACTTTATTGTAAAAACTACTACCCAAAGCACAATCGGTATTTCGTAGAACTTGGCATTGCTATTACTTTATTTACATGTCATCTCTCAGTTACGTATCTACGTTGAGGACTCGGGTATCTATGTAGTTATCTATGTGGGTATCTATGTGCGTACAGTGAACAAGTCTGCAGGGTCCCATGTTGTAAGAGAAAAAAATTCTAACCCATTCTAACTAAAATTGGAAATCTCGTTTTACCACTTCAATTTTTTTTTCTACCGATCCACACTGGAAGAGTAATGGTAAGCAATGCACAAAATTTGAATTTTTATCAAAGAATGCAAATATAAAATTTTAGATTGATAGGGGTATCTATTTTTTAAAAGTTTTTTTTCTTGTTAATAAACTACTGGTACAAAAAACAATTTATAAAAATAGTGCATGATATGAGACAAATTTTAAATGTTAACGAATTCAGGGTGAATCTGTAACATGGTCTGGTTAAACTAAGAATTTACAGCAAAAATTACTGTTTTAATAATTAATAATTATAAATTAATCACTGTTGAAAATAACAGACAGTGTAACTTGTCAAATTCATTTCAGACTACAAATGGCAATCCCATATGAATTCATATGCAGAGCCTCTTGTAATTTTTAACTTATTAGCTTAAATGATAATGCCGAATAGTCACGGTACAGAAAAACAATTATATTTTTGTACAGTCATATTACATAAATATTTTGTGACAGATTTTAAATTACAAAGATACCAGTTTAACTGTCCTGCTTTATCTATCACTAGAACTGTTCTTGGAATCCCAATATTTAGAACAATTTCCAATTAACATGCAGAAAATAGTTGAGAACATGGAAAAACAATAAGTATGCATAAGAACATTAATGGACTACCAGCTATGAATCATTGCTGGCAGCTGCAGTATGTTAATGACCAGTTGATGAATATCTCTGCAAAAAGATAACATTTCTTGATTTTATTTCAACACTTACAAAACATTACAAGTCAGAAAAATGAACTTTAGCTCTTCATCTTTGATGATGTTTGATATATGTGAGGATGGTGTATCAATCATCAGACTACTGACATGAGACAGAAAGCCAAGTGTCTCAACATCAAAATTTCAAAACAGGTCCAGGAAAGTTTGAGAAACTGATCTAATACCCTGTTCACACATGACATTTCAAACCAGTTGGGCAGGGGTTTTCCTATCAAATCGGTTTGAGATTGCTGTGTGAATGCGTATCTGACTTTCTCTAACCGGTTTGGCTAAACAACCTACCCGAGCTGGCTTGAACTTCATGCCGGTTTGAAATTCATCGTGTGAACAGACTAGCTGACTTACAACATAGGAAATAGTAGGGAAATGGTAGACTTGTACAGGTCAACCAGCTTAGCCAAGCTGACTTGACTTCTTTTTCAAACCAGTTTGCCATCTACAGATTTCTTTACTTTGCAAATTCTTTTGTATTTGAAATTAAAATTCTTATATCAACCAATCAAAAGGAGAAATAAATTCAAGCCCATATCTAAAAGCCATTGACTGGCATATATAAAAGTGCATGGAGCATTACATGGTAGTAGTAAATTAGTTACAGAAAACTTGTCAGCTCATGTTGTATCTAAAAAAAAATTTTTAAATGCATTGGCCCTGAATAGTTTGATATCAAAACTAGATCAAGTGAGAAAAGAACAAACAATTATAACAGCAAAAACTCATAAAATACTCAGTTTAGTTTAAAACTTCCCTAATTAAAAAAATTTCCTTTGGTCATGACCAGGTAAAAAACCTTAATTTTTTGTTGCAATCACTGGAATAAATTCACTTGTACCTCTTTACAGGAAATTAAAATGTATTAAATATATCCCTTATCTCAGGCAAAAATATGTCAATGGAAACATCATTTAGGAACAAAGAGGCTTTATTCAGTCAGTAATCAATGACATAACATGGTTGTATAGATAGTTTGACAAATGATACAGGACTGGAAGACAATGTTTTATCTTCCACTGACCTCTTTTTGTGAATAAATGTGACATTATCAAAACTACTACAAATCTTGACTTAAAATATACTTTTTCCATTCCACTGAACAATATTGTACATTATAAATATATGAGTATTTTTAATTTTTCTTTCTATACCAATACATTATTACTCCAATTTTATTTTTTTCAAAACCTATTTTTTTTAAAAATGGTTAAATTAATCTTTTCATAGAAACCATAACCTTCCCACTAGATTGTTTCTCACCATGCAGAAGATCTAATATTAAAAGTCTTATGAACATGTGTACTACCGTAAATCATGTAAAATTATAAATGTCCACATCACCAGAAGCTTCCTATTAACAATACAACTATTGACCTTATACCTGTGTGGGGCAGCATAGCAAAAAAAGAAAGAATAACCTTAATTTGTTGAACAAAGATGGTTGACTATACACACTAGTTGAAAAAATCATGGAATATAATAATTTTCCAACTGTGAACAAAACTGCATGTAACAGTGTTCTCAGTGCAAAGAAATAAATCAAGAAAATAAGATAAATTTTCCGTAAACAAAGTCGTTTTATGTACCTGCATGTGACGTTGTTAGCAATACAAAAGGTATAAATCACAAATTATTATGAGACCCAAGTTCATGAAACGTAACTGTCAACAAAAGGTTGCAAATTCACTGACAAAATATAATTGATAGTGCTATTTTTATCAGTAATGTGGCAGAAGTTATTGAAAAAATCCCATAATGCATAAGATAAAAGAAATTTTGAAAGATTAGTGTTTTATGCACAATTTACAATGTGGGTTGATGTATGAGTCAGGGGTTCATTTTCAGATTGCTTCCCACATAAAAATTAGTTCAAAAGTAATTAACACTTATTACATGACCTGACTTTGGCTAAGTTTATAGGTGCATGGAGTATGCAATTTAAAGTGTTTTTTTTGTGTTTTCTAGGTGTAGTTGTTTATATACGAAAAAATTATACCATCAAACCATAATCCTACAATTTAATTATTAAATATTAACAATCTTTCTTTTATAATATAAATATTAGTGTTTCTGCCATCTCATTTGCCCAATTAGAATATTAATAATTATAAAATGCTATTTTCTCTGAATTTGAGGAGGGTTTAAGTGTTAGTCTTAATATTTCCTTTATGATATTATAGATGACTAGTGCCATCTGGCAGTAGAAATGACACAATTCATACAATGACACCAAATAAGCGGATGGTAAAACGTAAGCATGTTTGAACAAAAATGCATAAAAAAGAGTTACTTTAAAAAAAAGTATTTTAATGTGTGGCACGCAGTTAGGGTTAAATATTTTGATCACATATACAAGAGATTCCCTATTTGATTTTCTGTATGCAGTAAGGGTGATTCATATTCCAGGATATTTTAATCCCAATTACAACATTAATAAATAAGGTATCTAAAATTTCTTTTAGTCAGTGAAAAGGGGTAAAATTTAAAATGGAAAAAACACATTCACTATACAAGTCTACTGCAATTCAAGATTTATAATTTTGGACGGATTCTGCTGGTAGTAGCCCAAGATACATGCTTTGTATGTGCTTTGTACTCAAACTTCTGGAGCAGTTGTGGACATCAGAACACTCTATCCTCAACTGTTTAGGCTGTTTTATGCAAATCAAACATAAGCATTTGATACATACAGCAACATACTAACTACGGAACAGGAAATCTAGCATGGAAAGATAAATAACCAGAGATTACATAGAGAGAGGATTGGTAGATCAGGTCATCCTTATTATTGAATATCTACCAAAATTCTTTGATTTCAATTCAAAAAATTTGCCTGAAAACACTATATTGTTCATGATGTACATGCTAAAAACCAGAAACCATTGAAAACAAGGGCAATGAGCTGCTCATAGCCCCAAGCATGATTTCACTGATATGATTATAAATATCATCAGAGAACATAATATTAATATGTCCCTAGGCTATATGTAACCAGGGACAGCTGATACTACGCATTTTTACATAAAAATAACTGTCGGAATCTCATTCTAAAAAATACAAAGAAAAGAGTACCCATTTAAAAGTGTACTGAAATGTAAATGTTGTTTTTTTTAATTTAGAACAAAAATATGAAGATCAGTAAAAAAAATTTAGTTGCCTTGACTAAAATATGTATATAAGTAACAAAAAACATGAATTAAGAATGTAAATCAGTGTAAGCTTGTCATATTTTAAGTAACTCAGAATGGTTTATTTATCACTTTGGACATTTTGTCTCCTTTTAACCATCAGAAAAAGGCAAATAATCTGTCTGCCTACATAAAAGTAAAGCCTGAAGCAATTTACACCAAAAAGAGTATCAACGGTCACACTACATTGTATGCTTTATATTCTTAATACCTCACAAATTCTTTTTAGCTTAGCAACATAAAGTTAGACATGATAACTATTATTAAATCATGAGAACTAAGAAATTACGAAAAAAGGAATTAATGAGATGTGACAGAACATGGACAAGTTCATGTACCTGCATCGCCAATCATAAGAAATCATTTTGTCATAACGGAAAGAAACATCATGCTTATTTTCATTAATTTCTTTGAACTTTTCCGATGATGGATGTTTTTATGCGGGGAAACTTAGGTGTACACTATTAACTGTAATAAAAATACCTACAAACATCTTATTTAATGTCTATAAATCATAATTAAATCACCTGTAATCAAACTATCAGGTAGTATCTGTTTACCACTTTCTATTGCCCCTATTCCCCGGTATCCTGTTACGAGGTTTAATGTCTTGAGATAAATTTGAATTGTACATATATTTCAACCCGTTTTAGCAATTAAAAATTATTGACGTAGATATACAAAAGTATACATTTTTTAAAAAAGTAATACACTAAATTTTACAAATCATGATGTTATATAGTTTGCATTTGGTAATATGACCTGGGAAAAATGCTTTTTTCAAAATTTAAGATTCAAATAAATAAGTTAAATAAGTTTTATACAAAAGGTAATTATGTAGATTTATGTGTAAAGGTAATCTGTGCAAAGTTTAGATGTTGTAGGTTTTAGATTTATATTTCTTTGAAAATTGATATTGGATAAACACATGGGTCTTTCTGTGTTCTTGTTTTGGTGATGTGTGGGGGGGGGGTTTAACTATCAGACAAAATGTTATTTATCACTTTAGACTGAGCATCTTTTAAATACAAGATTTAAGACCCATTTAAAAGTAGACACAGGACTTTCTTTAAATTTACTTCTGACATAGATCAAATATCTTATAATCTTAATAAATGTACTGCAAATTTGGAAATTTTAATTTTGATAGATAATAGTGACACCATAATTTTAATAAAATACTCCCAATCAAAACAGAACTTCCAACACAAATGCCCCAATATACTGCAATCAGTAAAACCTTTATATCCTTGAGACTGTAACATTATTTATCAGTCAACATTGAGGTTTGCATTTCCTAATTAAAACTGTAGATAATATCATGTGGGCTCCAGGATATTTTTGTAAAAAAATAAAAACTGTCAAAAAAACAAAATTTAATGAATCATAATTTTTGTACTTACGAACATAAACAGTACACAGTAAATTAATCCCCCTCTATAAAGTAGTCAAAATTGTTGTCTAGAAAATTTAATAACTATCAAAAAATGTCACTTAAAATATGATCAACACCTTTCATAAGTAAAGTACAAATTTCAAGAGAAAATCCTTTCCCTGGTTTAGATTTTAATCACGCACTAGCAATAATGTACAATAACAACAGCACAACCACTTATTATATATCAATTTCAAGGTAGCAAATTAAAGAGGTAACTATCTAATTTTTGCTAAATAACTAGGTAATTACAGACTACATGGTTGTAGATATGTATCAGGTTATTGACAGAACTCAAATCAAGTTGACAGTCTGTCAGTATGTAGTTATCAACTGAGTTATTCACAAAATGATCTTTACATTCACAAAATACATGTATCTCTGCAAGTGTAGGTTCCAAATTCTTTAGTTTCTCACAATTTTAAGTTATAACTAGTTCACTGCTCAGTTAAATAGTTAAAACAATATGTTTATATACCGGAGAATCATAAATTTCTGTTAGGAGCAACAGAGAATAGGTATGTCTACCAGCATCAAAACAACTAGTCCTGCAAGCATGACCCTACTATGGACAGCTTACGGCTTGTCCATAGGGTCATGGCCACCTCATATCTCCAGGCCTACCTAACCAGCGTAGACTCGAACCGTCAATCCGAACCGCCTGTTCCTACCATTCGAACCCATTTTCTGGGTTTCGCACCAAAATTCCTGCTACTCGAACCGTCATTTCCGTAGACTTGC